>ML685797.1:4373926-4392686 GCA_007922175.1 Pelusios castaneus
AGAAGGAAGCCCCATGGTCCCTTCTCCCCGGGATCCCCACTCCAGCTGCCAGCTGCTGAGCAGCTGGAGCGTGGGTCTCCCGCTCTTCCTCTTGGCCGGGACGACTCGGGTCCCAGGGAAGTTCTCCCCAGGACCCAAGCAGTCCCGGCTAGAAGGGTTCCCTTCTTCCCGGGACCTGAGAAGTCCCAAGCAAAAGGGAGCCAAGTGGTCTGGTGCAGAAGGGAGCTCCACGTTCCCTTCTCCCTCGGACCGCTCAGGGGCTTGCTGCCCCGGGGAGAGCCAGCCCCGCACCCTGGACTGAACTAGTCAACTTAGAGAGTCTACTGTAGACTCTCTAAGTCGACTTAATAAGGTCGACTTAAAATTGACTTATTAAAGTCGACTTATTTAAGTCGACCTAAATTCCCCAGTGTAGACATAGCCAAAGAGGTGGACTAACTACACTGACAGGAGAAGCGTCTTCACTAAGGCCTGATCTACCCCAGCAATACTTTTGTTGCTCAAGACTTTGAAAAAACACACACCCAAATAACAAATTTTTCTGGCAGAAGTCTTGGTGTAGCCAGGTCTATGTCAGTGGGCAATGTTCTCCCGCCAACAGAGCTACTGAAGCTCATTTTGATGGTTTTATTATGTCATTGGAGAGCTCTCACCCAACAACATAATGCAGTTACACAAGCACTCTTACAGCAGTGTAGCTGTCCCATGACAGCTGTGCCATTATAAGTTTTACATGTAGACTAGCCATAAAAGCACTATGGCTGCACAGCTTCACTGCTGACATGCTAGGTGTGAAGACAAGCCCCTAATGCCCCACCAGGGCTCATCACCTAAAGCTTCTAACTATGGACAGCTTCTGCTCTCAAGTTACCAGGGTAAATCCAGAGGTAATCCCATTGTTCATTGAGGTTACCCAAGATATGCATTGTATAACCAAGAATTAGGTTTATAAACGATAAACAGCATGTGGGGACCCCAGGAAGAAAGCTAGGGAAACCCCACAATTTGGCAGATGATAAATGCATGAGGAGAAAGAAAAAGGACAAATATATGAAAAAGGAAGCAGATTAGAGAAGTAGGATGAGAGAGGGACAAAAGAAAATAGTCTCCCAACTAGAATGCAACTCTTGCATAATACTGTGAAAAAGATTTGCACCAAATCATTCTATTGTGTTTGTTTGGTTTTTTTTAATGTGACACATTTTTTAATAATCTCTTGATGGATGATCTGATGATCTTTCATGGCAAAAGAATATGCTGTTTTATTATTTTCATTTTATTTTATTTTTTCCTGCAAATGTGTGTTTTATAATCACAATAAGACATGCTGGACCAAGCAGGAGCGCTGATTAATCCTCACCTCAGATGTGCTGGAAGCATGAGGTAAAATGCACCCGAGGTATGCATTAATCAGCCCTTCCATAAGTCTGTCCTGTCTTACTCTTTAATTAAATCCCAAACCAAACAGTTTTGGGGAGAAGGTTAGGCATTAACATTTTAAAAAAATGGGGTGAGGGGATTTTCTATAATCTGACAGCAGTGCAGGAAAAACAAGATATATTTAGTTGAATATTTTAATTTGTGATACTTTACTAGATTAGATGAAAAGAATGTAATGTTTTAAAAAAGGGAAATGTGATTAAGAAGCTTAAGTGCACAGAATATTACATGAAAATTCTGATAATAAAGAAAGGTAATATCTACTCAAAATTATAATTTCTGTACTTTTGAAATCATCTCAGCAAGAATTATCTACCCATATCAAATTGTAGCACTTGTCAAAATCAACTGTAAAGCATCTCAAGTGCTCTTCTGAATCAACAAAACAGATGTATAGTGATGTGAGGTTGCACTGAGACGGAAATAAAAGTGAACTAGATGCCAGTCATTGCCCTTAATCTCTTGAACCCAACACTTAACACAGTGGATATCACAGGTCTTTGGGACACTATTTATCAGGGGAAAAAATCGGGACTTGAATCTTAATAACGTATGCAAAAGCACTCTGTAAAATTATTTTCATTTAGCTTTACTAGCCTTTCATATCCTGCAAAGTTCACCTCAACTAGTTCATAAACACTAGGTGGAAGTTTGAAATCGCATCCTGCATATGAGCTTTAGAGAGGCAAGAAAATGGAGATTTGAGCAATTGTGCCACTTGTTATAAAAGGGTGTTTTAAATTTTTAAATTGTAATGAAAAAGGTGTAATGGTTCACAAGTCTCCCTTTCCATTTAAGAATATTAAATTATATTTATAGTTTAACACCTGGAGCACAGTGAATACAATGCTTGTAACTGTACATATTAAATCAGTAGTTGCAGCAATGATGACTTCTATTAAGACCATTAATGGACACAATATGTTCCTCAATCGACTAAGATGGCTACAATTAATCAGTAGGAAATGCTCTGTCTCCCAATGCTGTAGGTTGGGACATACATGTGGAAGGTCAGGCCTCTTCCAAATTTTCCTGAACCTTCTGTCCCTGGAAACATGGGTAACTCAGTGGTCACGTTCCAGTAGCCAACTGTACTAGAATATTCAAGAAATATAAGACATGATGTGAGACTTCCCCTGAATTTTTCCCTCTTTTATTTCCAGTGGTTTCAGAAGAGGGAATAGTTTGTAAAATAGCTGATCCTTGGTTCCACCCCACATTTTAACTCACCAGAAACGTTTATCCTATAAGGTCTTGGAGAAACAATGGCTACTATCCAGACAGAAGGGCTTCTACCGCCATGGGGGGACTGGACAATCATATTGTGTATGTACAGTTCTTCATATGCAATAGGAAATGCAGGATACATTGCTAGAAGATGGGCAGCATAAAGATGCTTCCTTCTTTGTCACACACAGTGGGGCCAGCATAATTAAAGCGATACATGATGCACAGTCTTTAGTTTTGTCATGACTGAGCAAACCCATCCAGAAAAATCCTGACCCTGAAAGTTCCTGTTGCTGGGGCACAGAGCAGTTGTGCATATTTCCCCCAGAAAGTGATACAAACAGTTCAGGCTAATGTAGGCATAACTCTGTAGAGGCAATCTTTGGGTGCATATACACTTGTAAATTAAGTCAATTAAAGCTTGCTTAAATCAACTTAATTTACTCTGCGTCTACTCTACACTTTCCTTAAGTCAACTTAAGCAAGCTGCTTAAGTCGACTTAAGAAAATTAAGTCGACTTTGTTAAGTTGACTTTTGGCTTAAGTCGACTTTCTAAAGTCGACTTAAGCCAGTGTAGACCTGGAGTAGCCCTAAGTTGACTCTAAGTCGACTTAGGGCTCTCCAGGACCACCACCCCCCCGCCCTCCCTGCCAGGGAGGGTGGCACAGAGAGAGCCTGGCATGCCACCCTGTCCCTATGCCCTGCCAGATCCCTGTCCCCCTTTGCCCCATTGTACCCAGGTACAATGGGGCAAAGGCTGAGCACCCTGGCATTTGGCAAGGGGTGCCCCCCCTGCCACTGTGGGCCAGTCCCAGGTCCATCTAGCCCCTACAAGTTGACCTAGGCATCCAGTGTGGACACTCTAGGTCGACTTTGTAGGGCCCCCCCAAAGTCAACTTAAAATTTAAGTGTAGACATGCTAAATTGACTTAAATTAACAAGTGTAGACATAGCCTTTGTGCATACACTTGCTGGAAATCCACTTTGCTCAAAATGACCTCTCAATTGGCTTTTGGAGACAAAAGTGAGGGTATCTGACACCCTCAAATACAGCACTTATGAACATAGTCACATATGCAACATCACTAAGCGATGTTCTTCCTGCAATCGCATGTATTCCAGAAGTGATTGACTCTTGTAGGAGAGCAGGCAAATGATGACCCACCCTTAATTCAGTTATTTCACCAAGCATATGACACAGGAAGTGTTTAACTCAATGGGTAAATTCAAAGGAGGCCAGAAGGAACGGGAATCAGGTGTCAGGTTATTTTTTCTGACTCTGCCAATGATCTACATTATGGTAACTTTTGAGCCTCTATTTTACTTAATTTGTGGAGAAAAAAAGGGTTGAGGTTCTTCTCTAAAATGTACAGCTCATATATGGAGTCAGAGATGGATGTGCTGGGTTCCAGAGCTCAATGACAATACAACCTTAGGGCAGAGAAGGGAGATACAATGGCAGTCTTGGCAGTACTGGTAACAAATATCAGAAAAATCACATAGATGGCTAAATTCAACGTAAGGCCCAGCCCAGACAGCCAGCAATTTTAACAGCTCAACTGAGCTCTTTGTAAGCAAAGAGAAGTGGCGCATGACATGTTCTCCTATTGTGAGTAACTGTACCATAAAGATTGAGAACAGCCCTATGTATCTTTGTGTGCATTGTGCGAGCTGTCTGTGTTCTCGCCTATCACATGCTAATACTTCCATCTCTCCTGCATCTTCCTTCCTTTCATGAATAGCTGTGCAACAGCCAGCAGGTAAGACTGAATCTTGCTTTCTTATGCAAAACTGCAAGCTTTTTTAAAAGAAATTCACATATATGTTTTTAGTTGACACAAGAACACTGGGCTTTTTTCTCCTCATGTCCAGGAAGTCCTAAAAAGGAAAGTCACAAAGGCTATATCTACACTTACAAAAGCTAGTTCGAATTAGTTAACTTATTTTAGTTAGTTCAAATTAAGTTAATTCGAACTAGCATGGCCCCACTAGAATGCCAGTTCGAACTAGCCATGTCCATGCAGGGCACTTGCTTAGTTTGAATTAGTCAGTTGCATGAAGGTCCATCTGCCAATTAGTTTGAACTAAGCAGTTAGTTTGAACTAATATGACCACATTCACTTAATTTGAACTAACTTTCGAATTAAGAGTGAGTTTGAACTAAGCAATCAAATTTATTAGTTCAAATTAAGGAAGCCCTTAATTCGAATTAATGAAAGCCTAGTGTGGCCAAGGCTTAAATTAGTTCGAATTAAGCTTCCTTAATTCGAACTAACTTGCAAGTGTAGACATACCCAAAGTGCTTCAAGCCAGTTATGAAAATGGGAGAAGAAACACCTTCAAATGGCTGTCACATACTTCACAAGGCACCAGACCCAGAAGTCCAAGAAGCAATTCCATAGCAGTGGACCCTAGGACCTGCATAGCACACCATAGACTTCATTAGGGCTCTGTGTGGGCCCACAGATCTGCCTGCATTAAACAATCTGCAGGACCTATGCTTAAGCTCCTAAAGATAGGATCATGACCTTCCCTTATAATGCTGTGAAGAGGAGTAAAGGAGCACAGGATGCTTCCACAAAGGAGCTGGAGAGGACAGCATCTATTGTAGGGCCACTCCTCTGTCTTGCACACAGGTATAGGTTATTTTCCCTAGGGTTCAAGGGGAACCAGGGAGAGAATCTTTTACAATCAGTCACAATTCCCTCACTGGTCTGCTCTTGGGGCACTGCATCAGTGTGCAGCCCCTTACTCCCCACAAGCTGGAATGTAAATTCAGCCCCAAATTTGGCCATTACTTTGTTGGTATACTGTCACAAAGACTTCCATACTGAGTATTAATTTCTTTGCCTCCCAATGCTTTGGACAAACATCCAGCAAATCTTTGATTCAGACTGATATTCCGAAGTACTGTCATTATATTCTTTCCTTTGCTAAATTTATTATTCGGTTTGCCCAGTCCTATCTTTCTTATCAAGCAAAAACGTAACAGAAAACATTTCAGCTTTCCAGATTACTGCCTAAAATGAAGACAAAATCGCAATGACCGTGAAAAGCAGATCTCCATTACAGCTTTACTCCCTATTTTGGATTGTCATTTTTGTGAGTTTGCTTTGGTTTGCATGTTCTCTGCAAGGCTAAGCAAAATTACAGTATCAGTTGCACACGGTACATACACTGTTGTTCCCAAAGGTTTACTTATAACATTCACAGCACCATTTATTTTTTTCTGTCCCCCCATTGTCATTTCTGTACAGATTTAATACAACAGAAACATGGCTTCCACTGGGAGCTACAGGTAGTGCGGTTCGAAAGTTCTCTATAATTGGTGTCTGCCATGCCAACTTGAAGTAAGTTATGTAAATCATAGCAAGGACCCACAACCCCTAAAGGCATGAATATTTTTTTCATTCAGTGCAGTGGATAACTACAGAATCTTAGTAATAGTCTCCTCCACATCAGGGATCTCCTTACCAGCCAAAGTCAAGGTCTAGAAACTGGCCATGTCAGTTCTGCAATTTAAATCCGACTGTTAAAGACACTTTTGGTAGATAACATTTCAATAGGGCAAGTCATCTTACATATATTAATTTCTATGATGCTTTTCTCCTCATGACCCTGGCAAACTCTCATACTACTGTTTGCTTTCACCATAATGATTCCAGCAAACTGGGACTTTTGAATAACATTTTCCTTGCTTTTTCCTGTAACAACAAAACAAAATGATTGGCTGTCTGGGTTTGATTCTGATCTCATTTACCAAGGTGAAACTCCACTGATTTCAATGGAGTTAACCTTATTTGCATTAATGTGTCTTAGAATAGACTCATGCCCTTCTAGCAACCAAACATCAGGTTACGGTTAAGCCCATTTTCTTTAAAATGGTGCGACATGTACCACAATTTTCAAAACTAAATCCAGTGAACATATCAATCCCAATATTCTTATGCCTTTTTATTCCTCTCACAAATCTAATATTTATGGGTCATATACATCAGTGTAAGGCTATGTATCAGGTAACTTAATGGATCCTTAAATATATCAATCATCTGTTCCTAATATGATCCTTTTCATCTGATGCTTACAAAATAAACTTGCTGAACAAGCTTTACACTTATTAGGAAAATATCCTGATGGTCCCTGGTACAGCAGAGAAAAGAGAGGAATATTTTAAAAAGCTAATTGAATATGATTCTTCTGCTCTATCTACCATCAAGTATTCTGACAAAGAAAAATCTCCTTTCGTCCTGACTTTGTCTGCAGCCCCTCGGGAATAAATCTTAATCTAATATAATAACTTTCTAAATTTTACCTCCACCCTTTATTTTGTCATTTATTTACTCAGGAAAGCTAAGCTCAGAGGCAGCATCAGGTTTTCACTTAGGAACTGCTTTTCTGCTAGTTTTTTTTATTATTAAGAATGTCAAGCAAATATACAGTACGTATATGCACTTTCTGGGATGTACAAAGGGTCCCTTAGGAAAATCCGTGATTCATAACAATATGGCATTCCACTAGGTTATGGGCCTTGATTCTGCATTCCAATGCAACTGCTCTGCAACAGCTCCTCTGCCTGCCACCCTTTCTACCTCATGCTGGTATAGGAGATATGGCCATGGAAAAAAGGGCCTCACAAAAGTGATCCTATCCTGAGCTGATCTCCAGCTGCTTGCATAGTCCCCTGAAGGCCATGGACTTGAGTTAAAACTGGGCATAAGTAGGAACACCTTTTAGTCCCCAGCAAGGCCCCATGGTGAGGAGCATAAAGAAGACTTAAAGCCACCTTTGCCCACTGCTACCTTCTGGTCCACCAAATCCACTATCTCCAAAATTCCGCTGGGGGCTCCCCAGCAACTGGAGCACGGTCCCAGCCAGAAAGGAACCGCAGGGCTCCGTTCTGGCTGGGACCGCTGGGGTCCCAGCTAAAAGGGAACCCCGCGTTCCCTTCTAGCCGGGACGCCCATGGGTCCCAGCAAAAAGGGAGACGCAGCTCACTTTTCGCCAGGACCCGCAGGGATCCTGGGCAGAGGGGAGCCACCCACTTCCTTCTGGCCGGGACCCGCGGCGCCCTTTGGGAGTCCCGCGGTCCCTTCTGGCCAGGACCATGGGGACCGCTCAGACCCGGCCAGAAGGGAACGCGGGGCTCCCTTTTCCCTGGGACCGCTAGAAGGGAGCTCCCCAGGACCGCTCGGTCCCGGAGCATGGGGCTCCCTTCTGCCTGGGACCTGAGCAGTCCCAGCCCGAAGGGAGCCGAGCAGTTCGGGCCAGAAGGGAGCTCTGCGCTCCCTTTTCCTGTGGACTTCGTGCCTCTGGGAGAGCCAGTCCCCTGCGGGGCTGGCTCTCCAGAGGAGAAACCCTCCTAGCCTGGGGAGCCGAGGCTCCAAAGGAGCCTTGCCTCCCCCTGGACCTAACTAGTTGACTTAGAGAGTCTAGTATAGACTCTCTAAGTCGATTTAGTAAGGCCAGGTTTAAGTCGACTTAAGAGTCCTGTGTGGATTCTCTAAATCGACTTAATAAGGTCACCTTAGAGTTGACTTAGTAAAGTCGACTTGGTAAAGTCGACCTACATTTTTCAATGTAGACCTAGCCCTAGTCTGTCATCCAGGACATATAAATGAACCATATTTGGCCCCCAAAACAAATATGGAGTCTGGTGGCATTTTTAGGGTATGTCTACACTTGCACCTTAGGTCCACCTACAGAATGCTGCATCTACACTGAGCGCTTCCTTAAGTCAACTTAATAACTCCATCTCTTATGGTCGACTTAATGCTTAAGTCTACCTTATTAAGTCGATTTAATCCAGTGTAGACGGCGAAAGCCCTTAAGTCAAATTAATTGGCCTCTAGGCCACGGTGCAATGTAGAACAGCTCCCCACAATGCACCACTCCTCTGTCAACCTAGCACTTGCCAGTGTGGACGCAGGCAGTCAACAGGAGTGTTCAATGTGGACTCTCTAAATCGACTTAACAAGGTCGACTTTAAGTTAGATCAACTTCACAGAGCCTCCAGTATAGACATATCCTTAAAGACTAACTAACTCATTTATTTATCTCATGAGCTTTCATGGTTGAAAATCATGTTTCATCAGATGCTTGTGATACCCCCAATGAAGTAAAGTATAGGCAGAAATTGGCAGGACTAACTTTTTGTCAATGGGCTGTATTCTTTTGGAATAAGAGACCAGTGCCTCTAGCATATTTAGGGTAACTAAGCCATGAGCACCACTCACCTCCATGCCACAAACATTTTCGTATATGCCATTTGCTGTAAGGACTCAGTTTAGATTTCTAATTCCAATTTTTAAAATAATCTCTGCAGTCTAAAATTATATAAAGAAATATATTTTTGCATGAAAAATTTTATGACACATAGGAAAGGCCAATGAAACACATTAAATCTATGATTGAGGCTTCCAATTTCAACTCTTTGTACTTTTTATATATTAAAAAGACTACAATTCATTTATTTATTATTGACTGGTCTTGTTTAAGGGGATTACAGTTGTCAGAAACTGCTTTCAAAAATGCATGCAAACTATGATTATTTTTCTTGGGGTGGCCAAAATCAATTTGTTCTAACACAATTCCAACTTTCTCTTGAGGCCCCTGCACTAAGAATGTGCTGCGTCTGGAATATTCACTCCCTCCTGTAACTTGAACTGATAGATAGAGCAGAGAATAGCTACTTTCCCAGTGATCCAGGACTCCTAATTACAGGTTATGTTTTTGACTAGTTAGGACTGAGTCCAAAGCCTCTTTGCAAGTTGATGTAATTTTTATCTGGAAAAAAATTGGGGGGAGGGGGAAAAAAAAGAAACAAGTGTTCTAAAAATGTTGCATCATTCTGGGTTATGGCAGATGTATTATGATAAGGAACGTTGTTTCTGACATGAATTATCACATCAGGTTTAAAAATAAAATAAAAACACCAAAGTGGTGTATTCCAAAACTCTGGTATGCCTCCCTTCAGTTACTGGAATTGTGTCTTTACCATTTTTTATGACCTTTTTTATAAAAGGTAACTGGTACTCACAAAATTTTTTTGGGATTGCTCAAAACTTTTCACAGCTAATTAGTAATGCATGTAGCAAAACACCCGCCCTACCTCTGGGCTTTGGGGGTTGCCCTGGTTCATTTGTAACTGATTTATTTTTCAAGGTTGTCTGGCACACCTCCACCTCAATTGCTTCCAAGAAATGTTAGCCCAGCGTCAGCTGGGAAAGATCAGCTTCACATGCTGACATACAGAGGCGGCCTTTGGAATATGGGGGCCTCTAGTGGGGTTATCAGGGGGAATCTTTAGCTCTTTTTTGATCCAGGAATACACTAAGAGCCACCATTCAAATTTTTTAAAGTCTTGTTAGAAAGACCCTCATCTGTCTGCTGCATTATATATTTCCTAAATCAGGAAGAGGAGTGTTATACTTAGATGTGTAGCTCATTTCATATGGGGGAAACCTATGGTGGATGGCTTTGGCAGATACCTAAAGCCATCTCTCATAACTTACAAACTGCCAAAAATTACTTTATAGACAGTTAAAATTCTAAAGAGAACAACAAAACCTGGGGAAATCTTGGCTACGTCTATACTGGCCAGTTAGTTCGAATTAAGGAAGCTTAATTCGAACTAACTAAAGTCATGGCTACACTAGGCTTTAATTAGTTTGAATTAAGGGCTTCCTTAATTCGAACTAATAACTTCGAATAGGGTATTAGAAGTAAGGATTAATTCGAACTAGTTAGTTCGAATTAGCCAATGTGCCCATGTTTAATTTCTTAGTTCGAACTAATCGGCCCATTGAAATCAATGCAGATCACTAATTCGAACTAATTTTTTTCTTGTTTGAATTAAGTTAATTTGAACTAATTTTAGTAAGTGTAGACATAGCCATTGTGATGCCTTTACTCAAATTTGAGTAATGATTTGCTCTGTGCAAAATCCAAATAAAGTCAGTTGGACTGTTACTCAATGTGACTTCCTCAAAATCTACTTTCTTCTCCCAAGAGGGGATCCACAGTTTTCAAGTGGCTGTATTTTTCATTATACATGGGGGGAATTTTCAGAGTGTCTCCATTTTTTATTTTTATATCCCCCCAAAGATGCAAATTTCTTTCTAGAATCTTTTTCCGGGTCTATAGTCTGGGATCTTTTCATTATCTTCATGCTTACAAGTTGTCCAATAAACAGAGCCTCACCCTGTGTGCAGTTTTTCCTATCCATTTGAGATATCCCTTAGATAGCATTGATATAGGAAGAAAACTCCATTAATTTGAAAATATAGTTTCTGAATTGCTATTTGGGTTATTTTGTGCCTTTTAGATGCAGGCCTGAGTAAAGATAGATTTAAAAACACACCACTGAGAGGCAGGTTGGGAAGGGATTGTGCCGAAGGGCTGATGGTTCAAAATATGTGTTTGGATTTGCACTTTCCAAAGGTTTAGGAATATTAGGATCCTGGGGTTTTGTTTGGTTCACTGTAGGAACAAAAAGGGGGCAATGGGAAATTCAGATCTGGATAAAATTCTTCTAAATTTAAAGAGCTAGGTTTTTTTACTTTTATTTTGTTTTTACAACTTTAAAACAACAATACAGAACCTTAAATATTTTTAAGGGTGGAAATGATAATAGAAAAGAACTGCCACAATTTTACTTAGATCGGAAAATGGGACTTTGATAGACTACCGGGCCTTTGATTAAAACAATACTCTCCGATTTTATACTCTACTAGAAAGCTGAACAGAAGCCCTGCAGTTTAGTTATGCAACATTACTCAGTTTAACTGTTACTTTATGTTCACCCATGTTCAGATGCTTATACTGAGAGAACATTCCTAACCCACTGAGAGACAGAAACTGTATTTTGTTAGGATAGCAGACTTGTTATATGCCATTCAGCTCAGCACCATTAAGCTTCTGGGTCTAGCATTGCTGTCTGCTTCAAAGATTAATATCTCAGTATTTTCTTCTTACTCTATGGTTACATTTCAAGAATTAAATGATCATTGAGAAAGTTGGCTTCAGTTTATGAGCTGTTAAACCTGCGATAGATACAGTACATCAAAACGAAAAGAAATAGTCAAAGTTATAATCATTAATGTTAACTTTTCCCATGGAATCTTCATCACCTTCATGCATATTATGCACACATTCCTGTTACTATAATTTTACTCCAGCCTAAAGCGGAGATTTTTCTAGGACGGACCCAATGAATACCCTTTTATTATTTTGTGCTTATGAAAGGTGATTAATTGAGCACTCTGGAGACTCAGTGACTGGGTGGGTGATTTGCTACATACATTGCTAATTAACAGTGAAAAGCTTTGAATGGTTCCCCAACATTACTGTGGGTTCCAGCTACTTCCTTTCATCCACAAAAGAAATACAACACTGCCTTTTTTGAAACGCTCTCCCAGCAGTATACCTTGATCTTGAGGGTCAACATGTAAGAGAGAGTGGTAGTTCAACCACTATGGTCATTCAGATCTTGATTCATCTAAGACTGCCAATAAAAGTTCCAGTTAAATAAAGTGTAATGATGATTTTGTGATATGAACAGCTGTTCATTAAGAACATGATCAAACCTATGAACCCTTTTAATAGTCATGAATGAACATCCATTGACGAATGAACATTCATTGATGGAAATAACTCGCAGTCATTATCCATCAAGACTGGACTAGGACCATTGTGATGGGTTTAAATGCTGAGTAGCCTACTATCTATTCTCTTAGAAACTAAGTCCCCAACAAACAACCTTTTATGAGGATTTTATCTGACTTGTATATCTCCAGAAAATCACAAGGACCTTAAAGTTTTTTTAAAAACTCAACACATAGCCTTGTGTCACCATTGATGTTTTCTGTTATCTCTCTGTCACTTTCTCTCCTTAAACTAAGTGTAAAATTGTTTTTAATCATTTTAAATGTTATTAGACAGTATTTGGCATACAAGTCTAAAGTTCAGGCAAGTATAACAATCAGTTGAGAAATGCTCACCAGACAAGTATTCATGCACTCGTGTCACCTGACATATGGTGAACAAGCTGATGAATGACTCAGGATTTAAATGGTAATTACCATTCATCATTATAATAGACTTGCTAATTCATAAATCCTTGGTAAGCCAATTTTCTATAAAAAGGTTAATAATAAGAGTGGAAAAGAAAGAAAAAATAGTCTTGGTATGATAAAAAATGTAAAAGCTAAAATATCTTCACTGCCACATATTCCATCTAATGATTGAGTAGTTTAGCACCAAAGTGCCTCCTTATGTAGAACTACTTGCTGTACTGGTCACTGATGGAAACAAGAAAGAATAGGCAGAATCCAGCAACTAACTGCAAACAAAAGGGGCCTAAAAATGTGATGCGCAATGAAAAAGTATGCTGAAAGGGAGTTTAAAAAATCGCCACATAAAACAAGAGGTCATCTTCTGAATGGTTTTTTACAACATATAGTGGCAAAGTCATGCACACAAAGCTAATCACTATGTAAAGTGTGCGACCCACTCTAAAGCATCCCAGAGGTTTGTGCACCAAACCCTAATAGTGCAGTGAGAAGGGCATTGAGTCAGCCATTGTGGCCTATGGCCAAAAAAAGGGTCAGAAGCTTAATGACCACCCTGCTGCAAATCAACAGCTCCAACAACAGAATACTAAAGGGCTACCAAGATATGGATGTGCTAGTAACAAACTAGCTCTTTCATTCACCCCCGCCCCAGAAGAGTACAGAGCAAGTAAGCCACACAATCCCTCTGGGGAACAGCAACAATAAGCACCAAGAGAAACATATGTAGATCAGGTTGTTGGGGTTAGAGCATACAAATGGCTTCTGGAATGGGATCCGGGTCAAAGGGATATTTGTCCAATATGCTGGTTGGAAAGGGACTGGAGCATTGCAGAACACATGCTCTTCAAATCACTATTCATGACTGAAACTCTGTGCAAGTCCAGTGATCCACTGCAAGGGTATGTCTACACTGGAGGCTCTGTTAGGTTGACTAAACAAGGTCGACTTTAAGTTGACTTAGAGAGTCCACTCTGAAAACTCCAGTCAACTGCCAGCATCCACGCTGACAGGTGCTAGGTTGACGGAGGAGTGGTGCATTGTGGGTAGCTGTCCCACATTGCACCAGGGCCTGGAGTCCAATTAGGTTGACAAGAGCTTTCCCGTCCACACTGGCTTAAGTTGATTTAATAAGGTCGACTTAAGTGTTAAGTCAACCTTCAGAGGTGGTGTTATTAAGTTGACTTATGGATGCACTTAAGTCAACTTAATAAGCACCCAATGTGGACACGGCAGTCCTTTAGTCGACCAAAAACTCCAGTGTGGATGTACCCCAAGTGACTCTGTGCAAGTCCAGCAAAATAAGCTGTCATTCAGTAAGAGAGAAGATCCTCTCTTGAGCTGGATACATTATTGTAGGGGATGGTATGATGGGACAGCCTAATTTAGCAATTAACTGATCTTTGCCTACTAGTGATAAAAGTGTCAATGGCCTGCGATGGGATGTTAGATGAGGTGGGTTCTGCAGAAAATTCTTTTTCGGGTGTCTGGCTGGTGAGTCTTGCCCACACATTCAGAGATTAGCTGATTGCCATATTTGGGGTCAAGAGAGGATTTGCCCCCAAGGCATATTGGCAGCGGCCGTAGGGTTTTTTCACCTTCCCCCTGTAACATGGGGTCCGGGTCACTTGCTGGTGGATTCTCTGTATCTTGAAGTCTTTAAACCATGAATTGGGGATGTCAGTGACTTAATCATAGGTTAGGTGTCGATTGCAGGAATAGGTGGGAGGTTCTGTGGCCTGCATTGTGCAGGAGGTCAGACTAAATGATAATATTGGTCCCTTCAGACCTTAAAATCTATGAATCTATGATCATAGAAACTCATGTCCCTTAATACATAATATATACACCTATACATCCGCTCTCATTGGGTATGTCTACACTTGCTAAAATTAGTTCGAATTAGTTAGTTTGAACTAACTAATTCAAACTAATTTTAGTTAATTCGTATTAGCTTAATTCGAACTAGAAAAAGTTAGTTTGAACTAAGCAAGTGCCATTCATGGCACTTGCTTAGTTCAAATTAGCGATCCCCATTTATTTCAATGGCCGGTTAGTTCAAATTAAGAAATTAGTTCGAATTAACATGGCCACATTGGCTAATTCGAACTAGTTAGTTTGAATTAACCCTTTAGTTCGAATACCCTATTCGAACTTATTAGTTCGAATTAAGGAAGCCCTTAATTCAAACTAACTAAAGCCTACTGTAGCCATGGCTTTAGTTAGTTTGAATTAAGCCTCCTTAATTTGAACTAACTTGCCAGTGTAGACATAGCCATTGTTATTCAGCCACAGTTCACCAAAACTAAAGATGTAGCAACAACAAGTCAATGTGGAAAAGAATCCAAAGCACCAAGAATTGCATTCAACTTCTTCCTGAACTGCAAGATCTGAATTCTCCTCGTCAAGGAGGGAGGATTATTGCATCCAAATCCAGTTTCAATTGCACCTAGATAATCTACGCTGTTGTGTGTGTATTTGGAGAGGAGATGCTGAGCTCCCTTTATTGCGTGGTTATATTTATATTGCCCACATCTCTTTTTCTGCATACAGTCCCTGTCAGGCAGGAGACACCTCAAATTTCACCTAATCTGCTGCCTGCTTGAGGAAGGAGAGAATTATATATGGGAATTTTGGTGCAGTTTGACCTGTGTTTTGTACAAACTGCTCTGTTCCACTCTGTTGAATATTAGGCAGCAGGGTGAATGATCAGACATTGGGTGCATAAGACTATTTGAAAAGGAGAATGCCCAACCCAGATTTTTTACTCTAGCTCACATACACTATATTGGGATTATGGACACAATTAATATTTTCTATAACTGATGCCATGTTCAAACAATTTATAATGTGGCTAGTCTTATTGACTGCTCTGCTGTAAAACAAACTCCTCCTCCACCTTCACCACCACCACTCTCTCAGATCTGAGGTTTTGGTTCAGTTGTTTTTAGAAATAAGAGCTAGTCATTAAAATTTGTTCTGAATTGAGTTTGGAATCCACAGTTTATTTGTACACAGAGTTTTGGGTTTGGACTCCTTTTAAAGATATTTCTAATGCACTAATCAAAATAAATGAAAAGGTATGTAACTTGTATAGGGTATAGTGAAAACATTTCAGTTTCTCATTCTCTTTGTCAGTTGGTCTCACAAGATCAGTTAAAGAGAAGAGCATCCCCTGAAGCAAAATATAAAATAAAATAATACAACCCTTAAACAACAGAAAATGAACAAATCTTGTCCGTAGGAATGAGAAAACTGAGGCTCCTTTTAAAGCACTAAATTACAGCAAGCTACAAGACAAGGCTATCTATAAAGTTCCAACATACAGTACATTTTTCCTTTGTTGTAGTATAAAAAAGACCAGATTCACTTGCAGTCTAGTTAAATCATTTAAATGATGAATTTAGAATATGGTAAGCTTTCATCTATTTGCATAACTCTTGTTTTATTTATTTATTTATTTATTGGTAAAACCAAAGGCTTGCATCATGAAATATGAAACGTTATAATTAACCAGTTTCACTGTATTTTTTTGTTTTCTTAGGGATACCAAAGCAAAAAAATGGGTCAGCTCTTGGGTCAGATGCAAACAGGAATTAAATTGGAACAGAATGAATCAAAACACTTTTGTTCAGCCAATTACACAATGAAAGATTCAAAGATTCAACTGAACAATTTACTACCCAAATTCCCTATTTTGCCATAAATTAAAATATTTTATTGTAGACATAGTTTAAGAGTTGGGGATAAAGAATAACAGAGGAAAGTATACAGATATCTGTAAAGGTCATACATCCAGGGACGTTTGTAAGCACGGTAAGCAAAAAAGTAAAATTCCAGTGGGCTGTGAAGTCATTAGGATGTTGCAATGTGTGTCTATCCTTGGTCAGTTTCCCTACAAAGTGTTTTTTTTTAACTCATTATTACCAAAAAAAGTCTTTTTGAAGGCAGCCCGGTAGCAAGTGATCCCCTGCTCCCCCTGCGCTTTGATATTTTGTAGCATTGAGTCTGCTAGAGATTTTTCTATTGTAGGATGAAAATATTTCAGACTTCTATGCTTATATGTGTGATTTCAAGGCAGAACAGCTATTGCTGAACAGTAGGGCTGTAACAATGAAATTATCTCTTCTAAGCAAGGAGGTCAACATTTTCAACACTGAGTGCCTAAAATTAGGCACTTAAATCTATTTTTAAGGTTGCTGATGTGCTTAAGTGTTCACCAGATCAGGACCTTAAAAGTGGGCCACACATTCAGGGATATTGAGCACATGCAGCTCCCATCAATTTACTGGGAACCATCAGTTACTGAAATCAATAGGAGTTGAGTTTGAAATGTTGGCACAAAGATTTATGTTGGATATTATGGTAATTTTAGAGTTGACTATGAGTCATATGTGATGTTAGCACCTTGTGATCTGAAGACAGACCTACTTTACAGCTTTTAATTAACTAATTAATTAATTAATTGTTGTTGTTATTAATAATAATAATAATAATAATGATGATGATGATGATGATAATTATTATTCTTTGTTTATTTATTTATTTTGTATTTCTGTTGTGTGCTAATCATGTACTAGGACATCATTGTGGTAGGCACTGTACAAAAATAGTCCCTCTCATAAGGAACTTACAGATAAGTATAAGGCAAGAAACACCAGCTGACCATAGATAGACAGGGGAGTTATATGCAAACAGTGAAACAGTATTGGGCAGCATGATAGGCAGTGGTCTGAGTGCAACATCAGTTTTAAGAGCTGTTATGTTTTTTCTAGGCTTCACAGCAAAGGAGCCTTTGAGAAGGGATTTGACAGTAGATCATGAAGTGGTCCTACAGATGAGTGTCTCTCAAGCATAAGGGGCAACCTGGAAGAAAACTTCGAGGTGATAGTTTGAAAATTTAACAAGCGGGCTGTGGAGTCTGTCATCATGGATTGATCACAGGAAGGAGCTGACTCCTCAATAGTGAATAAGAGATGATAGGGTGTGGATTGATCATGGTCTTGAAATGGTCTTGAAAATGAGTGCAAGCCACAGATGCTTGAGGTGATAAGAGAACATGGAACCAGTGGAAGGAAGGAAAGAAAGGGTGATAGGGTCAAAATGATGGCCTAGGAAAAAGGTTGTTTGCAACAGCAATCTGAATATGAGCAGAACAAAATTGTGTTTGTCAAGGTCAGGGAGAAGGATGTTCCAGTAATCAAGGTGAGACTTACCCACGTGCCCAGGGTTTAACTGATCGCCATATTTGGGGTCGAGAAGGAATTTTCCCCCAGGGCTGATTGGCCTGGGCTCTATGGGTGCGTCTACACTGGTAAATTAAGTCGACATAAGCTTGGCTTAAGTCGACTTAATGTGCCCTGCGTCTACACTACACTTTCCTTAAGTCGACTTAAGCAGCTTGCTTAAGTCGACTTAAGGAAAATAAAGTCGACTTTATTAAACCACCTTTCTAATCGACCTAAGGTTTAATTCGACTTTCTAAAGTCGAATTAAGACAGTGTAGCCCTGGGGTAGCCCTAAGTCGATTTAGGGCTATCCCAGGACTACACCAATGACCTCCCTGGTGGGGGGGGGGCCACAGGGGGAGCCTGGCATGCCCCCCAAAGGGCAGGGCATGTGGGCACAGTGTGACACTGTCTGGATTTAGGGAAATTCCAAAGGGGTAGCCGTGTTAGTCTATTGTAGAAAGACAAAAGAGTCTTGTGGCACTTTTAAAGACTAACAGATTTATTAATCGCATGAGCTTTCCTGGGAGAAAATCCCACTTCATCAGACGCTTTGAAGATGATGATGAGCCATTAAGGATACAATGGTTGTATTCTTTATGTCCTCAATGGCTCATCAGGATACTCCCTGAGACCATTGTACCTGGAAAATTCCTAAACATTAAGGAGACAATGGTTGTTCACACCCTCCCGTCTAATGACACAAGTTAAAGTATGGATATAACATCAAATTCTTAACTTCTAATCCAAATAGAATTCCTAGACATAAACTATATAATCATTCCCAGCAAATTACT
>ML685797.1:4393086-4435586 GCA_007922175.1 Pelusios castaneus
AAGTGGGATTTTCTCCCACGAAAGCTCATGCGATTAATAAATCTGTTAGTCTTTAAAAGTGCCACAAGACTCTGTTGTCTTTCTACAATAGACTAACACGGCTACCCCTTTGGAATTTAATGAAAATTAGGTCGACTTTATTAAACCTAATTTTAATTCGACGTAAGCCTAAAGTTGACTTTTTAAAGTCGACTTAGGCCAGTGTAGACCTGGAGTAGCCCTAAGTCGACTTAGATCTACTCCAGGACTCCACCACCGCTTTCCCTGCCGGGGGGGCACAGTGAGAGCCTGGCATGCACCCATACAGGGCAGGGCTATGCCCTGCCAGGTCCCTGTCCCCCTTTGCCCCATTGTACCTATGTACAATGGGGCAAAGGCTGAGCCCCCTGGCACTGGGCAAGGGGTGCCCCCCTGTCCCTGTGGACCTGCCCTAGGTCGCCCTAACCCGTAGAAGTCGACCTAGGCGTCCAGTGTGGACGCTCTAGGTCAACTTTGTAAGTTCCCCCCAAAGTCGACTTTAAATTTAGGTGTAGACACACTAAGTTGACTTAACTAAGTTGACTTAGTTAAGTCGACTTAGCTAAAGTCGACCCAAATTTACAAGTGTAGACATAGCCTATGAGTCTATGAGGTGTGATTTGATGATGCTTGTTGGGTAAGAAAGGCCATACCTCAGAGATGTTATTCAGAAAGAAATGCAAGTTTTACACATAGCCTGACTGTGAGGACATAGAGGGATGTCCGAGTCGATGTTCCTATGTTATCTCCATTATATATAAAGGAGAAATGGACCACTGTAGATTTGTATATTGTTTTCTATTGCTGCATTATTAGTCATTCTGTATTACTGTGTATAAATGTTTTTCTTTTGAATTTATTTCCTCTAGTTGAAGCATTTCCTAAATGCCCCACAGTGGGCAAATCAGTATTTTGAAAGTTTGTTTGACCTAGTGACAGCTATTTTGCAGTTAAGTGCAGAAGATAAAATAAATATGATACAGTGAAATAGCCAAATCCAAGGATGCAGTAAAAAGCTTGAGAAGCAGGTTTTGTGACAGATATCCCATGGAGTAGGTAACTTATGTCACTCTGCAGAGCCTCAACATGTTCCTACTGTAGGGGAGCCATGGAGAATATGCTGTTAGGTCTTTTGCCCCTGTTCTGCCCCTCTTCCTAGCCTAGCCCTGACCCTTGCACATCTGAGCATCTACTATAGACACGCAGGGAGATGGGCTAGGTCTTTGGAAACCCTTCCATCTGTTGCCAGAGTCACTTCTGCAGCTGTGAAGTTTGGATGGATTTCCCATTAATAGCTTTTGCTAACTGGAAAACAGCAAGCTGAATGTTGTTTATAAATAGGCAACCCCAGTGAAAAAAAACCAGCGATGGAGAATTTTCTATTCCATATAGGTTCTTATATCACATTTCATGGGAGCAGTAAGCCTAGAAGTAATTTTTCAGGATTCTCACTTCTCTTCAGGCTTTTCCTAGAAAAAGGCCAACCTTTGAAAGCTTCAAAAAGAAAACATTCCTTCTTCAAAATATTAAATACAAGCTCATCACTGGGAGCTCTGTAAAGACCTAAAGCATCTAAAAAGCAGTTTAACATTTGGATAGCACCTATGAAAAATGTTTTAGTTAACGTTATTCTTAAATTATAATCCATCCCTCTTGGTACAGAGTGAAATTCTGTGGTTTGTGTTGTGTGGGAGGTCACACTAGATGATCAGAAGAGGGTTCCTCCTGGTGTTGAAATCTATGTAAGCCCGGACAGGCTTCTTCTTTACTGCGAGTGGTTTCTGGCTCATCAGAATGGCGTTGGCACAAGGGAAAAGCAGTCATGTGGAAGCATTTTGGATAATGCATGTGGATGATGTGGCAAAGGCAGTACAGCACAATAGTGATTTCTTCTTGCTATTGGTCTTTTAGTAGGATGTGGCTGTTTTATGCTGACATGTACATTTTTTTGGAGAACCGCGATGAACCCTTTCCTCACAGTGGCTTTGTGACAGCTCAGGCAATTGTAAAGGAAAGAGTTCCTGGCTTGAAAATTGTTAAGTTCTGTTTGTCTGCTCTTGTGTTTTAACAATGAATCTAAGGCAGGTCCAGATGGGCTGACACCGCAAATGAGCAAACATTTTCAGACACCTCTTTATGCTCTCTGAGATGAAACGTCTTCATGTGGGGAGGTTATTTTTTCCCCCACTCGAGATCACAGTTCTCATAGTGTCTAAACGATTTAATATCAGCTGTGAAATACAGATTTCTTTCTGTTAGCTGGCAATGGATTTGATGCTATATCTGCTCTACAGGCACTACAAGTAAATATCAATGTGAAGACACCATGGCTATGCCTACACTTACAAAGCTAAATCAACTCTATTAAGTTGACTTAACAAGGTCGACTCCGACCTCTTTATGTTGACTTAGAGAGTCTACACTAGACTCTTAAGTCGACTGGCTAGGTTGACAGAGAGCCGCAGCTCCCTGGAACAAGGGCTTCCTTGTCCCCAGCCCTAGGTCGACTTAGGGAATTAAGTTGATTTAGGGCATCCACACCAGTTTTCGGTCAACTTAACGAATCAACTTAGGCGTTAAGTCGACCTAAAGAGTGGTAGCTATTAAGTCGACTTAAGGAAGCATTTAAGTCAACTTAATGAAAGCCAGGTGTGGACGTGGCTTTGTTTAGGTCGACTTAAGCATCCTTAAGTCGAGCTAAGCTGCCAATGTAGAGCACATACTACACACATGCCATCAGTGGTATTTTAAATTGTTTTGTGTGTATTGTCTACTCGATCCCTCACACTATGGAACATGAAAACCTCTCATTCTGGAGCACCAAGTCTGCACTCTGGGCCCAGTCATGAGATAGCCTATGTGGCTGAATAGACGAGTGAAGGGATGCAAGGCATCCATGAGCAGCCTGCATTGTGGGTCACACACATGGAGGAAAGTGGTCATCACTCCCCTTCTGTGAAGGTGGTTGAGGGCTAAAAGAGGAGAGTTTTGGCTTACTTACTTACTTACTTATACTTACACACACACACAAGCTGAGCTGACTGAGGGGGAAGCAATCTGCACCAAGGAAAGGGCTGGCATAGCTTATTGCTCATATGGAGTAAAGTAGAAGCTGGCAGTCTAACCAAAACTCCAAATTGCCCTTTAATGAATGACATAGAGATAGGGAGCCCAGGAGTGACTCCCTGGGAGAGAAGCTAGCCATACACAGAGAGTTAAGGAGGGGGATTCTTCAGGGAGCCAGGATTCTAGTTAGGTAGCTCGCAGCTTTGATTCTAGTTAGGAAATCACCCAATATTGAACTTGCTTGGTCTAGTACAGGAATGTCCACATTTTCCTATTTTCTGTGGAAAGTAAAGAAGGTCTTTATTAACAGCCAGTGGGTATTCATTTACAGCATAAATCTGGAGTTTAAAATTCTTGGGTTCACCTGATAAAAAATACTTAGGCCAACATTGCAACCGATTTCTGTAGTGTTTGCTTTTGGTTTCTTGCAACAGGTTCATAGTGTGTGTTAATTTGAATGACCCATAGTGCGTGTTAATTTGAATGGAAAGAGAGCTGTATGAATGGGATTTAAATCAGGAAACGTTTCTCTATGAAATTCAAATGTGTGCCTGTGGGGTGGATACACTTCTTCACAAGATGAGAAGAATCATGCAATCGTGCCATTAACCCTCTTCCTCCTTTTTTTGTGGATGAACACAGCAGTAATGAATTCCTGAGTGGCAATGTCTCACTGGTGAACTTGATTCTAAAATGTGAGGTCATACATCTAGGAACAAAGAATGCAGGCCATATTTACATCAAACATTTTTTATAAAACATTTCTCCTCATTGCCAAAGGCACTGCCTTCCAAGTATCTGAGATGAGATGTGTGCTGAGTGGAAAAGAGCAAAGAAAGCGTCTTCACTCCAGTATATCTGGGCTGGAGGCAGTAACAACTTGAGCTGGTCAAGAATTTTCCAACTAAATATTTTTGTCATAAAATGTCAATTTGTCAAATGCCAAACCATTTAAAGGGAAGGTTTGGTTTTGATGAATTGCCCTTTGTTGAGGGAGGACTTTCAGAATTGTCAGGACATTTGGTTTTGGCATTTTCAAAACAAAAAAGTTGAGTTTATTGGGATCCAAATGAAATTTAGAAATTTATGTTAATTTATAGTAAAAAAGGTAAAACAAAAAAATTCAAGTTGAAATTAAATTGTCATAATGTAACATCCTTATTTCCTCTCAGTGAAAGGAAAAGAGGGATCTCACTAATGCATCACTGTATGGACCCCAAGGGGATTTCACTCAATATGTATCGCACAAGCCCAAGGTCTCCCTCCACCCTCCTCTGAGTGGTCCCTGTGTCCTCAGCACTGTATAGCTCTAAATGTGGGAAATTGCAACCAGAACCCATCTATTGTATTTAAACTATCTGATATTCAGAGCAGTTTATAGTTGTTAACCTCAAATCATAGCTCCTGGAAGGGCTCAATTCTGAGGGATGGACAAGCTGTGGGGTGTGGTGATGTTCATGCCACTGCAGTTATATCATAATTTCTGAGAGTAACATGGCTTCCCAGGGAACTCACAAAGGCTATGTCTACACTGGCAATTTAAGTCAATTTAAGGAGGCTTAAGTTGACTTAAATTAAGCCACGTCCACACTAGAAATTCCTTAAGTTAACTTAATGAAAGCTTAAGTCGACTTAATAACTACCATTCCTAAGGTCAACTTAAGCCTCCTTAGGTCTACCTAACCCTTCCTTAGATCGACCTAAGCACAGTGTGGGCGCATAAGTCCACTTTGTTAAGTCGACCTAAAGGCAGTTAGGTCGACTTAACAAAGTGGACTAAGTCGACTTAAATTGTTGCCAGTTGTTAAGTCGACTTTAATAAGGTCAATTTTAAGTCGACTTAAAGTTAACAAAAGTTGACTTCACTTTTCTAGTGTAGACATAGACAAAGATATGTGAGACCACAGCCCACATGATTAAATCTTTGCCAGTAAAACATTAGTGATCAAACACCCACTTCAGAGATCCTACAGAAGAAAAAAATCAATTTAATAGTTTTCATTTATATAATATTTCTTCTGAGGATCTCAAAGCACTTTACAGACATTTAGGAATTCTTCCTTGCCAGCATCCCTGCAACTGTCACCCTCGCCATTTTATAGATGAAAAGCACAAGGAACAGAGAGGTTATTATTGCCTGAACTTCAGAAGTGCTGAACATTTGCAGATCTCACGGAGACAATGGGAGCTACAGATATTCAGTACCTTTGAAAATCAGTCCTGTGACTATCATGACATGCCCTAATTCCGCAAGGCACTTAAGCACATACCTAAATTTAAGCACATGAGTCCTTTAGTCCATGTCCTCGAAGGTATTGATTTTAACGGGAGTAACGTCCCTGAATACCTTTGGGATGCTGGGCCACTGACTTCAGTGGAACAAGTTATAGGTTTAAAGGTAGGCACATAGAATCATAGACATGGAGGCCTCCTGCACTGAGGCAGGATCAAGTAAACCTAGACCATCCCTGATAGAGTCTGTCTAACCTCCCTTCTTAAAAATTTCCCATGATGGGAATTTCACACTTTCTCTTGGAAGCCTATTCCAAGGCTTAACTACCTTTGCAGTTAGACAGTTTTTTTTCCTAATATCTAACCTATGTCTCCCTTGCTTCAGATTAAGCCCATTACATCTTGTTCTACCTTCAGTGGAAACAGAGAACAATTGAGCAAAGTCCTTTTTATAACAGCCTGTCGGGGCCACACCCTCTCCGGTGCTCTCCAAATGGAGAAAGTCTGGGGGGCACAAACAAGGAGGGTGCCTCCACAACCTTCTGGGCCTAGTGAGCCCCTTTTGGTCTCAGTGCAGGGCAGTCCGGCCTATTGGCCGCAGAGACAATAGCTTGGTCCTCAGTGCAGGGCAGTCTGGCCTAGTGGCCGCAGAGTCAATAGCTCAGCCCTCGGTGCAGGGCAGTCTGGCCTAGTGGCCGCAGAGTCAATATCCAGTTTTACACAAGACCTTAGGAAGCAGGGCAAGATAGGCGTGACTGCCCCAGGGACGGGTCACCCCAGGAAGGGAGTCTCGGGCCCTTCCACTCCACCAAGTCCCAGCCCAGGGCCCTATCAGTGCCGGGGGTCCACACCAAGTCAGCGGGGATCCGGACCGCAACACGCTGATTCACAGCCAACCCCCGGCTTCACAACCCAGGCCCCTGGGCTACTTCCTACCTGAGTAGGTAACCATCCCTCAGAGTGTCCTCGTCCCAGGTCCTCTTGACTCCCACGGTGGCTGCCAGCTGCTGCTCTGAAGGATGCTGGAGTTCCAAGGGTGGGGTTGTTGCCTGTGGGTCAGGCTCCTGGTGGCCAACACTGGACGTCTGCTCCGGTTGGCTCCCTTCAAGGGTTCCCTCTCTTGCTGCCTGAAGTGGGTGATGCTCTGGTGCAGGAGTTGCCTGCAGAGGTCCTTCCTCCTCGCCAGTCAGCCCAGACTGAGCTAGGCTACTCCCTTTTATCCTGGGGCAGAAGCCCGAGCATGCCCAGCAAGACTTGAGGGGTGGGGCTTCTGCCACCCACAGAGTCTGTTTGGCTCCTTCAGTGCGAGGTAAGCTCACCCCTCCACAGAGCCCTTAACATAACTGAAGACTATTTTTAAGTCCCTTCAGTTATCTTTTATCAAAATGAAACATGCTCAGTTTTTAACTTTTCATCATGTCTGGTTTTCTCAACCTTTTATCATTTTTGTTTCTCTCCTTTGAATTCCCTCCAATTTGTCCACATCTTTCCTGTAGTGTGGCACCCAGAAGAAAGTACTCCAAATGTCTCGCCAGTACTGATGAGAGTGGAACAACTAACTACCTCTTGTGTCTTGCATATGACACTCTTGTTAAAACATTCCAGAATATTAGCCTTTTTTGCAGCTGTATCACATTGCTGACTCATATGCAGTTTGTGATTGAGTAGTACTCCTTTTCAGCAGTACTATAGACTAGCAGTTATCCCCTATTTTATAATTGTGTGTTGGATTTCTCCTTCCTGAATGTAGTACTTTCCACTTTTCTTTATTGAATTTCATCTTGTTGAATTCAGACCAGTTCTCCAACTCAACAGGGTTGTTTGCATTGTAATCCTTTTCCTCCAAAGTGCCTGCAGCTAGTTAGTTCGAATTAACCAATGTGGCCATGTTAGTTCGAACTAATTGCTTAGTTCGAACTAACAAGCCCATTGAACTCAATGGCTGTGTCTACATTTGTTAATTTAAGTCGACTTAGTTAAGTTGACTTAGCGTGTCCACACTCAAATTTTAAGTCGACTTAAAGGGGACCTTGCCAAATTGACCTACAGTGTCCACACTGGATGCCTAGGTCGACTTCTAGGGGCTAGGTGGACCTGGGACAGGTCCATGGTGCCAGGGGGCACCCCTTGCCAAGTGCCAGGGGGCTCAGCCTTTGCCCCATTGTACCTTGGTACAATGGGGCAAAGGGGGACAGGGACCCTGGCAGGGCATATGGGAGGGTGGGCAGGGCATAGGGGAGGGTGGGCAGGGCTCTGCCCTGCCCTTTGCGGGTGGCATGCCAGGCTGTGGCTGTGCCAGCCACCCTGGCAGAGAGGGCAGTGGGGAAGCCCTGGAGCCCCCTAAGTCGACTTAAAGTCAACTTAGGGCTACTCCACATCTACACTGGTTAAGGCGACTTTCTAAAGTCGACTTAGCCAGCAAAGTTGACTTAAAATGAGGTTTAATAAAGTCGACTTAATTTTTCCTTAAGTCGACTTAAGCAGCTGCTTAAGTCGACTTAAGGAAAGTGTAGTGTAAATGTAGAGTAAATTTAGTTGACTTAAGCAAGCTTAAGTCAACTTAATTTACAAGTGTAGACGCACCCAATGCAATTTGCTAATTCAAACTAAGCAAGTGCCATTCATGGCACTTGCTTAGTTCAAATTAATTAGTTCTAATTAACTAATTAGTTAACTAATTAACTTTAGTAAGTGTAGACATAGCCCTTGAGTTCTATCTTTCAACCAGTTGTGTACCCATCTCATAGTAATTTCATCAATACTGCATTTCCCTAGTTTGCTTATGAGTATGTTACATGGGATGATCCCAAAAGCCTTACTAAAATCAAGATATGTCACATCGACTGCTTCCTCTCTATTGACTATGCCAGTAACCCTCTCAAAAAACCCTCTCAACAAATCCATGCTGACTAGTCCTCATAACCCTTTATCCTCTCATTGATTATAAGCTGATTAAGTAACTTACTGAGTCAGTAGCAGAGCCAGGAAACGAACTCACACTTCCTGATTCTAGCTCTAATGTTTTCACAACAAATCCAAACGATTTTTGGGACGTGCAGAGAGCATATGAACATAGGCAGTCTTAGCTATGAGACAGCCTGGGCATTTGCCCAGGGCCCCACTCTGGGAGGCAGTTCCACCCATAGGGGCAGGGCGGCGTGGCAGTAGGGCAGATGAGGGGTTGGTGGCCCACGGTAGGCGATGGTGGGGGGCTGGCAGCAGGGCCGGGAAGGGAGCCCATCCTTGACTTTTGCTCATGACCCTAGATTCACAAAGCTCGTCCCTGCATATGATTGACAGATGCTATAGCATTGATACATCTCTTCCACGCACAAATAATGCTACTGTCTACTGGGTTTCAAATGCAAAACTTTACGAGAAAGCGAGCATTGTATAAAATTCAGAAGAGCAAAACTAAGAGGGAGAACATTCTTGCACCTTCATCCAAGGCTCTAACAATTTGCCACAGGCCCCATCACCAGAAAAGGAAAGGTGAAAAAAAGTCAATGCAGATGTCTCATGGAGGCATTGGACAGCCCTCAGCACCTCTCCTTCACCCTCAAATAGCAGAAGTTTGGTCCAGGACCTGCAGTTTTATTACAACTTGGGAAAGCTCCCTGAGTTCATCTATATAATATGTACTGAAAGCACCAAAAACATATGAAGTTTTTTCAGACTGTAAATAATTTTTCTGTGATGGCACAGGTATAGGAATAATATGCTCTGTATACGCTTTATGTTACAGTGTACTTTGACAGAGCTTTGCGGTTGACCTCAAAGAGGGAATTTTCTTATGAGTTAGGCCCCAGTGATTTTGCTTAAAATAAAAATAAATAAATAAATAAATAAAAGAGGAACTCCCTGCCTCCCCCCCCCCCCCGATCCCCGCTGTAAAACATATTTGTTTACCTTTTGTTGTGTTTTATATTCTTGGCAACAACGAATATTTAAAGAGAATTTCTAGATTTGGTTCAATAGGATTTTAAAGACAAGCTTTAGCAATTGCTGTGCCAATTCAAACTTTTCCTTTCTTCTAAAAATCAAGACCCAGGAATGTTTGACTTTCCTGGTTTAAATTTTTCATTAAAAAGTTAAAGTTTAAATTGGCAGAAAAACTGCTGGTTAAGCTGCTAGTACATCAACATTAGAGATATTTTTTTTTGAGCTCTTGATAATGGGCCAGATACTGTTCTGTATATAACAGAAGAAGAACAAGAAGATCCTATGGTGGGAGAGTCCGTTTTATTTTGGTTTTGTTGCTCTAATAGAGTTAACATAAATAAATAAATATCAAGTGCCTCCCAAGTCCACAGCCAGCAGAGATCCAGCACATGTCATATTGCATTAGGAAGGCATCCCAAAAAATGGTGGGATATAACTTCACAGCACAGCCCTGTTTGATGATATGATTGGCATACATTTCTGAACAAACGGTCCCCATAGCTGACTTAAAGCTCTGCTTCTTATGAGCGATGCTCAGAAGTGAAATAATTATGTTCAGCATTACACCACTTAGCCTTCTTAAAAATTATAGCATCATGGTCCTGATGTTATAGTTTGGCATTTTGACTGAAAGAACTGAGATTTCACATTTAATGTCTCAGCCGCTTTGGATCCTTTCCTCCTAAAACTTGGCAAGCATCATTGTCTGCCCAGATGAATTTTTTAATGGTTTAGAATTTTTTAGGCCTTTTCTAGTTGTACAGTGGCCAGGAATTAGTTGAGAGCTGGTTTTAGGCATTTTTTAAACTGGTTCTCATTATAAAAATGATTCTGTTAAAAAAAACACATCACTGATTCTTGTAGGCTATTGTCCTTGGCATTTTAAAACAAACAAGCAAATGTTTTAAACTCACCCAAAGACTTAATGGTGAAAATCAAATATTAGACCTTGGGACAAGCTAATTTACAAACAGATTTTAACAGTTGTATCTTATCTGTTAAATACAGGTGATTGAAATGATTAAAAGAAATGGGAATTAATAGGATTAAGAAACTGAAGTTCTTCCATTGCACTGCAGAGCAGCAGCTTTGCTTTGGCCTTGTCTAGTTGGATTACATTTGTATGGATCAAGGAAAAAACTCTTTGAATGGGACTTCAGCGAGGCAGATTGGTGAATGAAGCATTACCTCTAATAATGCTTTGATGGGAGAAATGGCTCCATCTGAAAAAGATTTAGCCCCTCATCAACCATTAACCTGCTAGATAATATGACATGGCTGGAGGCCAAAAACACAAGTTACCTGCTGTCCTGTGCACCAGGTAAATCACTCCAATTTACCTGTCAAAAACAACAGAATAACTCTACATGAAGACTCAAAACATGAAGGGATTTTGATAGGCTGGAATTCTGGAAGTGACCTTGCTCCTACAAACTCAGTAGCAATACTCTCAGTGACTTCAAGTGGAGCATGATTAAGCCATATCGAAGAACTTATTTCTGAAAAGCCACTTGTATTGTTACTTCAGAGTTCCAAATGCATAAGAAAAATGTGCCCTCACATGTGCTCCTCTGGTCTATTACCCATGTGCTAGCCCTATTTAGTCTGTTCTGTTTTACTCTGAGGTAGCTTGGTTACAAAGAAAGACTATGTCTACACTTAGAAAGTTAAGTCGACGTTAGTAAGTCGCCTTTATTAAGTTGAGTTTAAGTCTACCTTATTAAGTCGACGTAGAGAGTCTACACTAGACTCTTAAGTCGACCGGGGGGATTGGAGGGGTGCACTGTGGGAAGTGTAGCAGCGTGACAGCAGAGAAGGTCTCCCCTCCCCCAGCCATGCCTTCAAAAGAGGAATTGAGCTCAGCCCCTTCCCATTGTGCCTGGCAACTCGAAGCCTGAGCAGGTCATAGGTCAGCCTCTTCTCCTGCGCTTTGCCAAGCAGCTGCGCGACACCTGCCAGCTAGTGATAAGGCTTCTTCGGCTGTGGAGCAGGCCTGCCTGGCAACCCGTCAGCGCAGAGGAAGACGACAGACTGCCTCCCACCTTGCTGCCCCAGCAAGCTGCCGCGCTCACAGCACTGTGCTCTGTGCCTCGTCGCTTCTGGGCATGTGAGGCCAGCAGCGACTGGTGGGACTGGATCGTCCTCATCACCTGGGATGACGACCTGTGGCTGCAGAGCTTTAGGATGAGCAACTGGACCTTCCTCGAGCTGGTCCACGAGCTCACCCCAGTTCTGCAGTGCATGGCCACTATGGGAACCGCCCTCATACAGGTCTGCAGGGCAATCAACCAGGTCCTGCTAGCCTGCCTCGTCACCCTGGGCAACCTGCACAAACTCCTTGATGGTCTCATCGGAGTCAGCTTCCCCAACTGTGGGAGCATTATGGACGCCATCCACATACCCATCCAAGCCCTGGAACACCGCGCCAGGGACTATGTGAACTGCCAGGGGTAGTACTCCGCGGTCCTGCAGGCCCTCATGGACCACCGCGGAATCTTCCAGAACATCTATGTGGACTGGCCCAGGGAAGGCACACAATGCACGGATCCTATGCAACTCCGATGTCGGGCACATACTGTCCAACCTTGGTGCTCACGCCTACAGTCCCCCCACCCCAACTCCAGAAATGCCACTGCATTGCTTTCCTATGGGTTCTCCCTGCCCCCACCCCTGCCATGCAACCCCCAGCCCCTCTGCCCCTGTGGGAATGCCTTCCCCCTGCCCGTGTCCCGCTGCAGTTCCTGTCTCACAGGCATGCAGGGAGGGGGGAGGGGGCACTCAGCAGAAGGTGCAGTAGGTGTCTGGCGTGATGTCCCCTCGCCTGGGTCTTCTTCAGCGGGGGAAACCTGATCTTCTCCCTCCTTGGTGGCAGTGTCTGCCATCAGGGCAGGGATCAGCTCCAGGCTGGCAGCTGGCTCTGGGGCTGGTGAGGTGCCCTCCTGCTCCTGCTGGGCACTGGCCTTCTCCTGCACCAGCACCACAGTCTTGTCCCCCAAACCCTCCTCCTGGTCATCGTCGAGGGAGAGGGTCTCAGCAGAGTCGATGGTGTGGGCTGGCAGGCTGCCGCTCTCCTGGCCCAGAAAGGCATCCAGCTGCTGGTAATACTGGCAGCTGGTGGGGGCTGCCCCTGTCCAGACAATCTCCTCCCGGGCCTTTTGGTAGCCCTGGCGGAGGTTCTTGATCTTGACCCGGACCTGCTGGGTGTCCTGGGTTTGGCCCTTGGCAGCCAAGGCCCAGGAGATGGAGGCATACACCTCCCGGTTGCGATGGCTGCCTCGCAACTGAGAGCTGACTGCCTTATCCCCCCATATGGCCAGCAGGTCCAGGATTTCCTGGTGGCTCCAGGATGGGGCCCACCTGCGGTGCTGTTCCAGGAACTCTGGGAGGGAGGTCAGGGAGGAAGGTCTGGGGGCCATGGAGGTCGACTTAGGGCTACTCTGCATCTACACTGGCTTAAATCGACTTAATACAATTGACTTAAGCGATAAGTCGACCTATAAGGAGGTGTTATTAAGTTGACTTAACTTTTCCTTAAGTCGACTTAAGGAACTGCTTAAGTCAACTTAAGGAAAGCCCAGTGTGGATGCAGAGTAGTTTAAGTCGACTTAAGCCTCAAGTCAACTTAATTTGTAAGTGTAGATGCACCCAGAAAGCTTTAGCTGAGGCAATGGTTGGTTTATGATTTTTTAAAGAGTCCTTCTTTGAGGTTCCTTACTTATGGGCCTCACTTCTTTTTAATTTTTTACAGAATTATATTTATCATCAGGTAGTGGTCGTCTGCTATGCTTTGGTAATCACTCTGTATCGTTAGCCATGTCACACTGTATACCACAAAATGCCATTAGGCCTTCAGCCCACAGACAATTGACTGATGCCAGGGTCACTCAGCTAAGGGCCCCTTAGCTTTACTGCTACATGTTTAGTAACACCATTGCAATTCCAAATGTTGGGGTCCACCCTTACTTGGATTTAAAAGGGTTAGGGATTATAATGAAATGATCTGGTTCAAGACATTACACCATGGTTTTACCATCATGCTATGAGCTCCCGCTGCTCCTGGTCTTAATGAAATATGAACGTATTACACAGTTCAGCACAATTTTTGGAAGACTACCAATGAATATGGGAGGTTTGCATTTGAGACAAGGGTCTTTTTTTGCCAGGATTTCAATCTCTGGAAAAAGGCTCATTGAGGGCTATACCTTTGCTTCTCATTGGACATAAAATAGCAATGCTTATAGCAGCATTTACTGGTGATGGCAGCTTATGACAGAGCTCTTTCTTTCCAGCAATTTTTCCAGCAGAGATTATCCAGCAGGTGTATAACCACTCAACAGTGCTTTGCCACTATATAAAACGCATTCAAGAAGGGGTACTTGACTTTAGCTGTTTTTAAAATGAGATATCACCCTTCAGTAACAATTGTGTACTAAACCTTTCCAGGTCTTATTTCATGTTGAATTATGATATGAAGATATTATCCTGGAATGCAAAAAACATGTGTACCTGCGTACAACTGCTTGTTCTATTTTTCAGGCTAACAGCTCAGCTGTAACAGTTGTGCATTAGCTAAATAACATCTCAAGGGGAGATGGAGATAGAACTTTGATGTCTACTGATTGTACATGTGTGAGTTTGTGCTCTCAAAGGATAGTCCTTAAAAAACTCCCCGCTGGAAGCTATTGTGCATATTGTAAAAAGACCGTTGCTAAGTGCCAATTGAGCTAGTACTGTATACTTGCCATTTTAGAAGAAGATTTCATACCACTTGATTATGTTAAATAGAAATGTTTGAAATTTAAACTGAATTACATCAAAATGCCACAGTAGTTATACGTCTAAAGAGCTGCAGCTACCCTCTCCCATAACTAATGTCAATCCCTTCTAGCAGATGGTTTTATGTGAGACTGTGACAGAGTATATTACTGGAGAAGTTTAGAGATCCTTGGTATAAAGAAGTCATAAATGCACACTACAGTAGAATCCAACCTAGGGTTTACATTAATATGCAAAAAAATTCTTTACATTTAAGGTTCTATCCTAAGTCAAAAAAAAAAAAAAAAAGACAATGGCCTTGAATCCAACCCAGTGAACACATTTATTAAAAAATAACCCAAATCTTCCCTCAAAATCAATTTACCAACAACAGAAAGAAATTAAAACATCAAGGAATATTAGATCAGCCTAAAGGAGTCCAGTAGAAACCCCAAGTTCAGTCATTATGGAGATGAAAAGTGAATAATACCGTATCAAGGGTTGGGAACTATAGTGAGACAAAAAAGAGAGGGGATTGAAGCCCACTCTGAAAGCACGACATATGTTTGGTATTCTTGGATGGCATTATATGGATACAATAAAATATTGATAGCCATCTCTGTTGTGTTATGTACCATGAAATACTGCATTGCCATCACCATAATCTCTTCATGCTTTCAGGTTTTTTTCTCTCAGTCTCTTGGGGGATGTTCTGAAAGAGAAAAAGGAGATGGTTAACAGTGAAGCTCTAGGAGTCACCTTTCCTCTCTACCACTTGCTAATATAAGTTTCAGTCCAGTCAATTGGTGACATCATTTTTAGCAGATATTCACTTTGCCTCAAAAATAGAAGACAGATTCATTGCTGTGTCACTCGAATTTTCTATCAGTATAATTTCATTGGTTACTTCCATAAAACTCAAGTGGCACGCTGAAGAACTGGGCCCAATGCAATCAAGAGGTGCAATCTCTGTCTTGTTTGAAATGAAATATTCATTTCAGCAACTCCAGTAGCATGGAAAATATGTTGTTTTAAACAACAAAACTACAAGAAATTATTAATTAACCAAGAATGATCTTGCAGGTAAGTTTACTGCATAGATGCTTAGACATGTGTCTTGAATTATGTTCTGGAAAAGTACAATACACATCTTCAGCTTCTGCAGATAAGAACTCCACAGTTGGGTGCTCACCAGCAGAACTGTACCAAACTTCAGAGAGCTTCATAGTGGAAACTGACAATTTCTTTGTTCCTCTAAATGTTTCTATTCTTAGTATGATATACAGATTGAACCTGATAGCAGATGCTAAACTATGGAGACTACTCAAGAATCGGACAAAGACCTTGACTATGCTATCGAACAGGGAGCCAGTGCAGTGCATAAGGCACTGGAAAGACATGCTAGCATCCACTTGTTCCGTTTTGCAAACTGGCACAGCATTATGAATCAACTGCAGTTTACATATGGCTCTAGGTCAGTCCTAGCGTGAGAGGGTGCATCTACACTGCAACTTAGGTCAACTTAAGGAGGCTTAAGTTGATCTAAACAAAGCCGCGTCCACACTGGGCTTTTATTAAGTCGGGATTTTCTCCCACGAAAGCTCATGCGATAAATAAATCTGTTAGTCTTTAAAAGTGCCACAGGACTCTGTTGTCTTTCTACAATAGACTAACACGGCTACCCCTTTGGAATTTAACTCAAGCTAACAACTGCTTCCTCAGAGTCTCTAAAGACTCAAACAGGGTTTTTCTATGTTTTCAGTTCAGTCCAAGTGCAGCCTGAAATATAAGATTTGCAGCAGTGGATCAGATTTTTTGTTCTTAAGACATGCTTGAACGTCATGTTTATCTAAACTTTTTACAACTCTGGTTTTGGGTTTTGTTTCAATTAATGTATTATTTGGTACGCAAGAAAAGGCCACTGATCTCTAATATCCAGAATCAGTCCTAGACCCCTTTTTTAATAAGAACAACATATGCTGTCCTCTGGTCCTATGGTATACTGGCTGATTCTTAGGAGAGACGGCATCTTTTTCTTATCAGTTCACCTCACCAACTCATAAATAAAGCTACAGAGCTGTGCAAATAATGGATCTTTTTGCTTGGCTGGCAAATCTGAAAAGTTGAGGAGAAACTGCAAATGAAAATTTTCAAAACTTTCAGCTAATCAAAAAGTGGAAAACCCCCCGCTGTTTGGGGTCAAACAGAATCTTTTGCCTCATCAAAACTTGAAAGTAATTTGAATAACAACCATGTTTAGATTTTCAGTGCCACCAAATCTGTGTTACCATTTTTTTCAACCTCGGGCTCCTCCCCTAAAAAAAACGTTCCGATGAAACATAGCTTGCAGCTCTCTTCATAAGCTCTTTCCGAACTTTTGGGTGAGTAGCACCCAGTTCTGATGACCGAAAAAAGGAGGTCTGGATTAGGAGTCCCTCCAGCTACCTCATGAGGATGACTGATATAAATAAATTATTTAAATTCTCTGTCATGGTTTTCTCACCTTAACTGCTGCCTTTACAGTAAGCTTAAAAAAATGTGGCCACTGTGGCCATATTAGTGTCAGAGAAAACTAGCAAAACAAACAAGGAGTCCTGTGGCACTTTTAAAGACTAACAAAATTATTTATCGCATGAGCTTTTGTGGAAGAAAACTAGGTGCAATGTATGGGCTAGTCAGAGATGGAAAGGGACATTTCTGGCCACATGTGCAAAATTGTCTTCCCGGCATGGGGTTGAGGTCTGTGTGACTCCAAAGCTGTTCAGCACTCTGAAAATCACTGAGTTCATGCTCTTGATTGGGGTGGGAGAGGCAGCAATCATGATTTCTGCTAGGTTTGCAAAGTGCTGAATTTTCATTCCCACCAGAATAACCTTACTCTCATTTAGGCTTATAGGGTAAATGCTGTATCACTATAATAAAAATATATGTGGCATATATAAGTATGGACTAAGCTGAGGAATCATCACATATATGAATAAAAGAGTGGGGAAGTGATGTACCTTCTGTTATACCACACATTTATTCATTGGAATATTTAAGATGTGTAGATTTAAAATAATATAGAAAATCTTTTTTTTTTAATGTTCCCTTCAGTTTTTATGCTGACTTTTACTGCAACATACTTTTTAAATATCAGTCACTTTAGTATTCATTTTTTATCAAATTATAATCCTTTATCACTTAATAATAGAGGAGCAGAAGCTTTTTAAGCACATAACAACTGTGACAATTTGATGGAATTCAGTTTGAGTAATAATTTTATCAAATAATATATTTCTTTTAAAAAATACCATTTATTAAAACATTATCCACAATTTGGGCAGAATGGTAAAGAAAATGTCATCTTAGCACACCAAACCACCCCCCTTCATTGAAAGCACAGCACAGTCACAACATGCTACAATAAGTGTGGCATGCTTTTGGAACATAAGATGAATCTATCAATAGATTATTACAGTATTAACTTGTGAATGTGAACACAACAATTCAGGACTAAATTCTAACCCTTGAAATATAGCCCCACTGCTTTTCATTAGCTTTAAAGGCTTTAACCTATGGAATAATTTGACTTACAGTATTTCTGTATGCATATTGTGAGACCATACATGTAAGATATAGACCAACGCATCTGAAGACACCTACACAGGCAAATGTGACTCACTGGAAAGATAGTTCAAATAAACGAATAGGACACTGTTCCTGACTTCTTCCATGGGGAAGCCTACTTTCAAGCCACAAAAGAGGAATTCAAAGAAAATTCCACAAGCTGAAACTTTGTGAGTCACCATTCCCCTATGTATGCTATGCCCATATAGAACAAGAATGAGACACCGAATATAATGAGCTAGAATTATAGTTCTGCATTGGTCTGGAAGGGGCTGAGATAAAGTAGTGAGGATTTGGGCACCATACTTCACATAGAAAGAGACACTGCAAGTGAGGACTTGTCTGACTGTCCCCAGTGGAAAGATTTGCATCAGGGTGTCATTCCTGCTATGCTAAAACGTATGATCCAAGGCTCAGCAGGCTAAACTAGCTACCTAATTATATGACCTTCTTCACTGTGGCTTTGAGTCCTACCCCAGTATTTAAAGATGAATATGACAATAACAATATCTTCTTTCTTTCTTTCTTTCTTTCTTTCTTTCTTTCTTTCTTTCTTTCTTTCTAGGAGAAATAGACTGATTTTTGTTACAGATTTGTGTTGGAGTGGGTATTTGCATGTGTGTTCTCTGTATTTGAGAATGTTTACATGTGTACAAAAAACATATTGAGGGAAAGCTAAGCCAAAGACTTGAGTTTTGAACTTAGTTCCATTGTCTAGCCCCAGCACTAGTAAAGTGGAAAGGGCATATCCCTCCCAGCCCACCCTGCCCCGCTGCCTTTGGCTCGCTGCCAAAGGCAGTGGGTCAGTTGTGGGAGGAGGGGCTGCGGCAAGCGCAGGGCACACGTAACCACAGGGTCCAGGGCAATTGCCCTGTTCGCTGCCCCTAGGGACGGCCCTGCCTACACCCTTGAGTTTCCTCTTTCTTGACACTTTATTTCAGTGGAACATAGTTGATGAATAAAGCCATCATAGCAGAGGTTGATCACAGCCAGTCATGACTAATCATGGGGTGCATCTACACTTACAAATTAAGTCGACTTAAGCTTGCTTAAGTCGACTTAATTTACTCTGCGTCTACACTACACTTTCCTTAAGTCGGCTTAAGCAGCTGCTTAAGTCGACTTAAGGAAAAATTAAGTCGACTTTATAAAACCTAGTTTTAAGTCGACTTGCTGCTTAAGTAGACTTTAGAAAATCGACTTAAACCAGTGTAGACGTGGAGTAGCCTTAAGTTGACTTTAAATCAATTTAGGGGGCTCCAGGGCTTCCCCACTGCCCTCCCTGCCAGGGTGGCTGGCACAGCCACAGCCTGGCGTCCCCCCCAAAGGGCAGGGCAGAGACCTGCCCACCCTGCCCCTATGCCCTGCCAGAGTCCCTGTCCTGCTCAGTGCCCATTGTACACAGGTACAATGGGGCAAATGCTGAGCACCCTGGCACTTGGAAAGGGGTGCCCCCCTGCCACTGTAGACCAGCCCCAGGTCCACCTAGCCCCTACAAGTCGACTTAGGTATCCAGTGTGGACGCTCTAAGTCAATTTGGCAGGGTCCCCTTTAAGTTGACTTAACTTTTGAGTGTAGACATGCTAAGTCAACTTAAATTAACAAGTGTAGACATAGCCCTTGACTCAGAGGTGGCTTTTGGGGTAGGCGAAGCAGGTGCACACCTAGGGCCCCGAGCAGTAAGGTGCCCCGTCATTTGCTTCGCCTACCCCAAAAGCCATGTCTACCTTAGTTGGCAGCAAGAGGAGGAGCTGGCCCCTGAGCCGGGGCCAGTGGTGGGGAGCTGTGGCCAGCGGCAGCAGGGAGCCAGGGCCATAGGGAGAGGGCGGTGGTGTGAAGATGATGCCATGGGGGAGGGCCCACAATGGGTCTTTGCCTAGGGCCACAAATAACCAAAGGCTGCCTCTGTACCCATGCACCTAACACAGAGACCTGCGCAGCCTGACTCTGTGTCTCTTCTCCCCAGCCCGAACCCCGTTTCTTTTTCTCCCCAGCTCAATCCCTGCATCTCGTTTCTCTCCCCAGCCCGATGCTGTGTCTCTTCTCCGCAGCTCAATCCCCATGTCCCTTCTTCTCCCCAGCCTGATCCCAGCGTCTCATTTTTCTCCCCAGCCCAACCCTGTGTCTCTTCTCCCCAGCCCGATGACCGCATCTCATTTTCTCCCCAGCCCGACCCTGTATCTCTTCTCCCCAGCCTGATCCCCGCGTCCCTTCTTCTCCCCAGCCCGCTTCCGGCATCTCTTTTTCTCCCCAGCCCAACCCTGTGTCTCTTCTCCCCAGCCCAATCCCCATATCCCTTCTTCTCCCCAGTCTGTAAAAGCTATAAGTGATTGCTTAGTTTGACAGAAATATTTATATTTGTCATCTCTAAAAGTGTGTATATTCCAGAAAATATTTTTCAAGGGTTATTAAGAAATATCTTCAGACACTAATTGCTGGTTTCCAAAATTATTTTCTTGAGGTTGTTTTGCTTTATTTGTCTTATGAACTGATTTATCTAAAAATAATTTAACTATGTGTGTGCATGTTTATAATTATATGGATAATACTGGGTAGCAAAGTCTAACAATTTCATCATGATATTCCAACACCATCCAACTTTTCTCAAAGTTACAGTAATGACAGTAATATAAAAACAAAACAAAAAAATCCTCCGACTAAATTAAAAGGCATGGGGCAGGCAGGAAAACTTTTGCCCATGTGGCGCCATGCCTCACAAATTGCCGCTCACCGAGTACCATAACTTGCTCAGCTGCATCATCAGCTTAGAGGGCACATTGGTCTGAACAGTAAGGGTAATCAACCATGGTAACAATTTACCAAGGTGGAGTTGCTCATCACAGATAATTTTAAAATCAATATTAGATGTTTTGCTAAAAGATCTGCTCTAGGAATTCTTCTGGGAAAGTTCTATGGCCTGTGTTATATAGGCAGTTGGACTAGATTACCACACTCCCCTTTGGCCTTAAAATCTATGTGCCTATGGCCAGTATGGTCATATCTGTGTCCAATAGGATGGGGTCCATCAAAACTGAAAGCAAATTTTGCTGCAAAGGCAAGAAGGGAGGAAAGTAATGGAGAAGGAACATGGGCTATGTCTACACTTGCACTTTTAAGTCGACTTTAACTAAGTCGACTTAAAGTTGACTTAGTTAAGTCGATTTAATGTGTCTACACTTAAAATTAAAGTTGACTTAAAGGGGAACTTACAAGGTCGACCTAGAGCATCCACACTGGATGCTCTAGGTCGACTTTGTGGGGCTAGGGGGACCTTGGGCAGGTCCACGGTGGCGGGGGGAGGGCACCCCCAGTGTGCAATGGAGCAAAGGGGGACACGGACCCTGGCTGGACAGAGCCCTATGTGCGATGCTCTCTGGATTTAGGGAAGCATTTATGATATTATTTTCAATGGATATCTCATAAATGTTATAATCCATAGGAACTATGTCATGTTTGGTATCAATAGAAAGGTAGTAGTTTGCTGGGAATGATTATATAGTTTATGTCTAGGAATTCTATTGTGATTAGAAGATAGGAATTTGATGTTATATCCATACTTTAACTTGTGTTATTCTGGAGGAATGTCTTAGACGGGAGGGTGTGAACAACCATTGTCTCCTTAATGTTTAGGAATTTTCCAGGGATAATGGTCCCAGGGAATAAACTGATGAACCATTAAGGACATAAAGAATACAACCATTGTGTCCTAATGGCTCATCAGGTAACTCCCTGGGACCATTGTCCTGGCACATTCCTAAACATTAAGGACACAATGGTTTTAACATAAGTTAAAGTATGGATATAACATCAAATTCTAACTTTTAATCGAAATAGAATTCCTAGACATAAACTATATAATCATTCCCAGCAAATTACTACCTTTCTATTGATACCAAACATGTCATAGTTCCTATGGATTATAGCATTTATGAGATATCCATAGAAAATAATATCATAAATGCTTCCCTAAATCCAGACAGCGTCACACCCTGCCCACATGCTCTGCCCTTTGGGGGGCATGCCAGGCTCCCCCTGTACCCCCCCAGCAGGGAGGCCATTGGTGTAGTCCTGGGGTAGCCCTAAGTCAATTTAGGGCTACCGCAAGGCTACACTGGCTTAATTCGACTTTAAAAAGTCGAATTAAGCCTTAGGTCGAGTAGAAAGGTGGTTTAATAAAGTCGACTTAATTTTCATTAAGTCGACTTTATTTTCCTTAAGTCGACTTAAGCAAGTAGCTTAAGTCGACTTAAGGAAACTGTAGTGTAGACGCAGGGCCAATTAAGTCAACTTAAGCCAAGCTTAAGTCGACTTAATTTACCAGTGTAGACGCAGCCATGGTGTCCACGGGGAGACCTCAGTCTATCTGATTCGTGCCCTCAAACTCCAACACACAGAGCAGTTATGGATAAAAATAGCTGCTACTGTGAAATTACAGGAGTAATTGGATATATGTACTTGAGGCAGCAAGTGGCAAACAATATGAGCAGTGCAGTCCATAAAGGCATAGATTTTGTGGTCAGAAGGGGGTGTTACAGGCATCTAGTCCAATATTTCCAAACCTTTTTGGCTCGATGGCCACAAATATAATTTTTAGAACCCTGAAGAGCCATCAGCCTATTTAATTTAAATTTAATTCAAAATAAATTTTAGGTACAATCAATTAATTTATTAATTACTTAACTAAAATCCATTAATTAAATTTTAATTAAGCAGACTAGTGGCCCTTCAGGGTTGTAAAAATTATATGTGTGGCCCTCGAGCCAAAATGATTTTTTTTTAAATTGAAATAAATTGAAAAAGTTTTTTTGAAAAGAAAAGAAAAGAAAAGAAAAGAAAAGAAAAGAAAAGAGGGACTGGATGCCCATGAACAGGATCAGCTTGTGGGCAGGCATGTGGGCCCCAGCAGCAGTGCGGCCTACGGTCCCACTCCCCGCCCGCCCGGCTGTGCTGGCCCACGGCCACTGCCCCCTTCCCCAGCATGCCCTGCAGCTGCGCTGGCCCACAGCTCCACCTGCAGCTCCTGAAGCCCTTGACCCTACCCCCAAGCCTTAACCCAGCCCTGGCCAGGACCAGAGCGGAGGCGGACAGCTGCAGTTAGGCTCCTAGCTCTGTGCCAGGACCAGGCAGCTGTGTCCCAGTTCCCAGCCAGTGTCCGGGCAGCACAGGCTATTTTAAAAAGCTCCACAGGCCACTTTTGGCCCATGGGCCAGGGATTGGGAACCCCTGATCTAGTCTCTCCTCCTACCTACCACCAGCCATAGTATCTCAATCAGTCATTCCTGCATCCCTCAATAACTCAGAGATGATCTAGAGCGTATGTTTTAGAAAGCTATCCAATCTTAAATATTTCAGTTGATATGAGAATCCACCACAAATAACTTTCACCTCTGCCAGGAGAGCTTTTGCCAGACACAAGCCTGGGAACTCTCCTGTCCTAAATGAGAAGCAGATTTTTAGACAAGGCAGCTGCTTGGCACAAGCTCAGGTGAATATATTTGCCTTTCATTTAGGTGTAAATCCCTCCATTTCTGTCTGGTGTAATAGTAGGCTGTAGCTGTACATGTGTATGTGCTGGTTCCCCAGAAACTACTGGAAAATAGTTCCCTTTAAATATTCACAAGGATGCCATTGAGAAATTCTGCAGTTCATTAAGTTCTAAAATGATTTTTGTGATGCGCACTCAACAGCTTAAAATCCAGCTATTCATGACTGAACATAATCAGAATGGTTTTACAAGTTCTAAAGTCCTTTTCCTGCGTAAATAACTTACCTCCTACTAAGCCTAACACCTCTTTCTGAAGTTATCCTAAATTGTAATAAATATGGCAGTTTTAATTATTTTTCTTAACTTCCTTTCTAAAGCTTTTGGTCCTGATTCAGGCAAGCATTCAAGCATATTCTTGACTACATTCCTATTCAGGAGAGCACATAAGCATATATTTAAGTACTTTCCTGAATAGGGATGCTTTCCTGAATTGGCACCCTAAATCTCTTAAATTTAGCATCATGAGCAGCATGCATACTCTTACATTATACAGAGGAATTGTGCATAAACAGGTCACTTTGAGAAATTCCAGCTTTTTTTGGTCAAGAGTTAAGATGAATTCCTGTATTTTGTTTATTCCCAAAAATATGTTTTCCATGATGATATCATTTTTCCATACGTCTCCCCTGGAGGATTTCTCCATAGGAATTTTGTTGTAGCTATCGTTAATATTTCTCAAATGTACAGCAAAATGCTTTTAAGATATGGTGTATTCATTTCCTGCACATGATAAGCCACACTCAACGCAGTTCTTTTGGTAGTGTGTGTGAATATTCATGAACAACAAATGCTATGGGTCCAAGAATTTCTGCCTGACCTGGAGTTCTGGCAATTACTAGAACAGTGCTTCTCTCAGCCTTTCTCTGGGCTTAAAATGGCTTTACATCTGTGCAGTAACAAAGAAAGAACACAAGATTACAATAGATTTTAACAAGTAGGAGCTAACATTGCATTATTTTCCAGTTTTCTTTTAGTCTTTGTCATGAGGATGGAATCATGCTGTGCCATTCAGTCCTGGATACCAGAATTTGAGACTGATACACTAGAATTTGAATGTCTCATATTCTGTATTATATCATGGGTGTGCTTTATTTCTTTCACCTCTCACTATTTTGCATTTTGGTAGGCAAGTGCCACTTCACCTCTAACAACATTTGTTGACCTTTTACACAGTGGGTAATTTTAGTGTTGAAGTCATTCTGACAGTCTGTGGTGTCCTGGATAAAGTCAGAGTACATATAAAGTAAAAGACAGAAGTCCATACACAAGTACACTGTAGTAATTAGATCAGGGACTAGTCAAGTCTCTTGGGCCAAATTCAGAGGTGATGGATGTGTATCTTACAGCTCTTCATGTAGAATCTTTTAATTTATTTATACTTATTTTAAATGAATATTATCTAGCGTAAATTACAATCTGTAGAGCACAAGAAGGTGTAAATTAAAGTAGTGCCCTTCCTACTTTAATTTACACCAGGTAGAGAAGGTAATATCTTTTATTAGACCAACTTCCGTTGGTGGAAGGCACGAGCTTTCATAATTCATACAGCTCTTCCTTACATCTTATGAAAGGTAATTAGAGTGTGCAAGTCAAAGGCAAGGTAAGAGACCCTCGTAAGCATACAAGGGTCACACATATTGTAAGAGACATCTTAAAATGAAGGTGGTTTTAAATGTGTTAGGATGTTGTGGCCCGTCCATGTCTAGGGTAGACCACCTGAAAATGCTAAGATCAGGGCAGGCTGCAAAAGAAGAACAAATTCTCTCAACACTGGTGGATAACACTGAAGTTAGATTTCCCAACCAGCCACAAACAATGCTTTTGATTTCCCACACTGACTATCAAGAAGCTAAAACAAAATATACACAGCCCACCTTTACTGCACTTCAGTCTCAGGCTCCCAATCAGCCAATAGGTCGAGTAAAGAGGTAAGTTATTTAAAACTCTATATTCTTTACCAAAAATGTTCTCCTGGTCCCAAAACGGTCATCACATTGCCAGCTCAATATAATTTTTGATTTTATCCAAAATACCATGCTGCCAGCCAATCCTTTACTAAGTAAAACTAAAGGTTTATTATAAAAAGAAACAAACAAACTATAAGAGAAATGTTAAATTATTAAAGCACTCACAAATGATTCAAAAGACCATCTATTTAGCAGGTTCTCTGTAGAACTGTGGAGTTTGAAGGTTTGCAGCACAAGTTGAAATACAGGTTTGACTAACATATTTATAACATACATTATAAATATGACACACGAATAAACACTATCATCATACTTAGTAAATTATAACTTTCTTAATGGTGCTTGACATAGCATATTTCATATAAATTATTGTAATTTTGACATATTGATGTTAGATAATATACTGTATAAATGGTTCCTCTAATCAAGCCAGTGACACAGGTATATACCCCAGACTTTTTCTTTGGAGCATATTTTGTGGTATCTGAATGTCTGGCTATAGACTGGGGTGTGTGGGATGGTTACTGGATTGGTGGAGGTAAATGTGGCAATCTGTAGGTTTCTTGTATATAGCTGTCTATAGGGTTCCATTGCTGAAAATGATTGTGGTGTGAAGTTGATGATGCTGCAGGAATATTTTAGAAAGTCTGATGGATGGATGGTTGAAGCTGTGATGGAAATCCAGGAGGGATTTTAGGTCATTTGTCCACAGGATGAAAATGTCACTGTATGTCAAATTTATCATTGATTTTGGGGTGCATTTTCCCAGAAATTCTTCCTTGAGATGGCCTATGAAGAGGCTGGCACATTGGAGAGACACATTCGTGTTCCATGCTTTGAACAACATGCTTTGAACATCAAGAGTGATCCTGAAATTGATCGATTCAGCAATGTGTTTGGAGTGCATTACTGAGAGTAGTTCATTTTCTTTTAGATCCTTGAAGCAGGCAGTGACGCCATCATGGTGAAGGATGTGATGGATAGGGAAGTGACATCTGTAGTGGCAAGACACTTTCTTCTGGCCCTTTGGATTATAAATTACTCTAATTCAGACTCCCCTGCATACTCATAGCATTAATGGAAATTGATTTAAGAGAGCACAAGAAATGTAAAGAAGTCTAATTTACATGTCACCTCTGAATTAGACTCACACCTTCTGTTCCTGCCTCTGCCACTGACTTTGGCCAGCATTTTGAAGTGTGCTTCCCAACACTCATCCTTAATAAATGGACTACCTGTCTGAGAAAGACATCCAGGACTCAGCTCTAAACAGAGGCTCTCAAAATCTTTAGGCTCAACGTGTGATTTCTAAGAGTCTTTCAGTGATAAACCCATGTACACTAGACAAGTGATACCCAAACTTTTCCTGTTGTGCACGCCCCCACCCCCGTCCCACTCACTGCACATTTGGCTGAGAAAAGAGTTTGGGCTGAAGGTAAAGCTGGGGACTGAACTGGGGATGTGGGAGGACCTTAAACTAGCGGCACAGCTGATCCGGGGGTAGAGTGGGAATGAGGGCAGAGCTGGGCAGGGCCCAAAACAGGGAGTGGAATGGAACTGTGGCTGGGCCAGAGCTGGGCTGGGGAATGGACAGAGTGGGGGAAAAGCGGAGCTGGGACTAGGGCGGGGCTGGGTGGAACTCCCTCCCCACCCTCTGGGGGCTAGCCTCAGCCCCTTTGGGGACCACTGCACTAGATATTGCACATATAAAATCTCTTGGCTCTTTTATGGATGCCTCTGCTACTGGTTTTGGTTAGGCCAGAAGACATAAAGAAGGTGCAGCTTATTACAGCTCCATTTACGGCTATTAGATCTGTAGTTATTGACACAGCTGTTTGGGGCACCGACCTTTCCTAGTGCTACAACTTTTATCACGACTGAACAGCACCTGCCCTGGCTTTTATCTCTGCTTTTTCCTTCCTTCTTTGTTTCTCTATCCCTCATTTGGTGGTGGCCGCTATCACTCAGTTTGCCCTTGCAGGCTTCAGCCCCCCTCCAGCTTCTTTGGATTCTCTCTGCCAGTGTTGTGTGCATTTTTTTTATTGCCAAGAAATGTCCCTGCTTTCAAACATTGTAGCAGGAGCACAACACACACTGATTTTGACACTTAAATATGATTTGTCATCATTTCTATTAGTGTTTTTCAGTATGTGCTAAAAGACCCTGATCCCTTAATGAAAAGAGTGGGGACAGGGAAGGGCATTCATTAGGAATCTAAATGTTAACATCGCTAAAATTCAGCCAGTGTCTCCATGTCAAAACAAGTGGAATTTACTCCATACCCAGCAGCTGTCCTATTTTCCTCTCATTCAAACACAGGTTTCTGTTTGCTTTATTTAATTTAACATCAGCTTTTCTGGCAAAATTGTGCCAGCTGTCTGGTATGTGGAAAATATTTTGCACAGCTATAATATACAATACTGCATGTATGTATATACAACCCTCAGTAAATCACAGAACTGCTTTTAGAGAAATAGTCAGTAAAATATGAGTAACTAGTCCTAAACTATGGCAACATATAGTAAAATATCTGGCATATTGATATTAGAATAGCAAAATCTCATCACAAATTATTGTTTGCATATTCATATGATTCTTCTTATGGGCATTAACACAAGAACATTCTCTTAAATGATCATTCAATGGAACAGGAAAACAAATATCTAGAAATAAGGAGCAGAGATTTCTGATGAGCTACTTGTACACTACACTCTTCTAAAAACACATTTCTGGTCTTGTTTTCTATTTATTTGCTTTTGCCACATAGTACAATAATTTAAACCACAACAATTGGCAATTACTGCAACACCACAAATAACTTTCATTTTTCTAGTAGTTAGTGATGACAATCAGGATCAGGAAGGAAATAAACCCTGTCATTTCTCTCTTTATTTCCCTTAGTTTCTCCCTCTTCCCCCATGTCAGAGAGGTTGATAGGCCAAATTCTATGCTGACAGAGTTTAAAGTAAAGGAAAGGCTACTCTTCTACAAGGAGAGGGAGATCTCTTTTCACCTTGGCAGAACACTCTTTACTGCTGGGGTCACAGCTTTGCATATAGCTCCCCCTCCCCCCCTTTCCCGGGTTGGTGTGGTGAGAGCCCCCTCTCCCATTTCAATCTTTGTTAGTCAATATCTACTGGTATAGCTCTTCAAAATTTCTCTCAGATCTGGGCAGGTTCAGTCATAACAGGGCTCCTCTTCCTAGGCAAGACATCTCCAGTTTTTGTTCCTGAATTCTCATTTGTGGATTACAACAAACACATATGTCTGGCATCAAGCAGATCATCCCCTCAGATAATATTGGTTTTCATATCTGAGGTGTAGTTTGGTTTCTGAGTCTTCAGTGAGCTGAAATTTCTCCAGAATAGATCAGTCTATTGCAATACAGATCTCTGGCACATATGCAGTCTGCAAGGCTGCTGATGCTCTGTGATCAATTGGATCCTCACTGCTTATTGAAATACATTCTATAAAGAGAAATATATACTGTAGGCAACTCATTTATATGTTTTATGTTACTTGAAGTCCACAGGACAACTTCAGAGGTGAATCTAAATAAGTCTAAAAGTCTAGGTCCATGTAACATATCTTTTTCAACCTTCACATTACGTATGTCACCCTAGGCTCGCACTGGACTGTGTAATCCACCTACAAATGTGTAATTTTTCTCTTGCCCTCCCCATTTGCACACCATTACTAAATGTAACCCACTTGAGCAAATTAAACCTATTGAGTTGAGCAATTTGGTTTATTGGTGTACCACTGCCATGTACTACAAGTGAGGAAGTTAGGAAGAAAAGCAAGTAACAGGTTGTATGAATATGCAAGGTAAAAAAAGCACACGCCTTACTTTAACATACGCTTTGTTCTATCTTTTCATCCTTTAATTTACACTCATTTACCAATTGGTAAAGATGTCTAATGTAATCCAGCTGAATCTAAGGAAGACTAACCTAACCATCACCTACATATCACCTCTGAATTTGGCCCATCAGGACCAAGTCACCAGTAATCACAGATGGCCTTTTGAGCCATTCAGGCCCTGAAATACCAAGGATCCTAACAAGAAGTTATGTACAAGGAAATAGTCATCTTGAGTCATTAGATATAAGGCCAGGAGGAACCACTGTGACCACCTAGTCTGATCTGCTTTACAATACAGGTCACAGGGTCTCCCTGAATTAATTCCTCTGTGAACCACAGTGTCCTTTAGATAAACATCCTATCTTGATTTTAAATTTCCAGTGTTGCAGAATCCACCACAATCCTTGTAGACTGTTGCAATGGTTAATCACTGTTTAGAAATAAGATTTATATTTTAGTCTTAAATCTTCCAACTTTGCCGTTACCAATGACTGGGAGAGAGGACACTCCCAGGAGAATGGTGCAACTCCCTATGCTTGGGAAAGATGCTCTCTCTCTCGCTCCCTTTCTTCCAAGGTAAGCATCCTTGGTGAAGGTCTATATCCCTAGAACTAGAGTACTTACTTTCACCAGCTCCTTACACTTACCTGGGGAGAGGTGTTGTTTTGGAGTGCTCCTTATCAACTTTTACAGGACAGAAATTGTGATAAATGCTATATGGCCTCTTTCATCCCCATGGTGAATGGCAGAGTCAGAGAAAGGCCCAAGGAGTAGTTGCTTTGGGTTTCATCTCCTATTAATTTGTCCCCCCCCCCTCGGATATGCAAAAGAACTTTCCTCTGACATGACAACCCTGAAGGGAGTCACTGCACAGACTCATAAGTCACTCATTTGCATTCTCACGAGCCCAGAGGCAGTGACTGGTGACCACATAATACTCGAAGAAGCATATGAATGGAGAAGTATTTTCTGGAACCAAGAGCAGCCTCAGAAATGTGACCAACAACCACAGAGGCTAATTTGGGCTGGGATCTTCAATAGCAAACAATAGTGAAAGTCAGGGCAGGTACACACTGCCTGCCCTTTTCAGCAGCAGTCAAACTGAGATACGCAAGTTACTTAAAATAATTTGCATCCCCCAGTTTGAATGCCTAACTCCTGGCTTTTTGACTCTTTGAGTTGAAGAAGGGAGGGGCCCTCCCTTCGACTCAGCACTACCCATTTGCCAGGGTAGTGTTGCAGGATCAAACTTCCTGACCAGTTGAGCAGGTCTTCACAGACACAAGCAGTCAATCAGGAAGTTCGAACTGTTGGCGGCGAATTTGCTGCCATCAGTTAAGACCAGCTATTGATCATGAAACCAGAAATGTCAAGACACAAATGTCTGGTATAACATTTTTTTTTTTTAAATTCAGCAAAGTTCTGGGCATCAACCTATCATTATAATGAGAATAAATCATAGAAAACTTAGGACAAAGTTATGGCTCTGTAAACTGATGAATAAAACTCGAGCACACTTGATACTCTCTTTATGCCTCATCCAGCATGGTGCTGACTTCACAGGCAGTTGTTTGTGCTCAGCACCACCCAGGTGGCATCCAGCACCTTATTTGCTCAGACTGTAGCAGGTGTAAAACTATAATTGACAAAAGAATAGTTTCAAGAGGAAAGTTCAGATTTTAGGTGAGACAGACGTGTGTGTGTAAGAGCATGCATGTCTTCTAAACTGATTTTTTAATGCTATTAATGCTCAACCTATTCAAGTAAGGGGTTTTATAAAATCAAAAATTCCAACATTTTTATTTTTTCCAGAAATTAGTTTTTCATGAGAATGGGAGAAGGCATTTTTCTTTGAATTTAGTCATTTCATAAAAGTTACCCTAAAAAAGGAATCTACTAGAAAGCCAATTAGCCAAATTTTACAAAATATATTGTAAAAATGCCTAAACAATTATATATTTTTTAAAAAATCCTCCAAACCCTGAAAACATATTGAAATGAAAGATATTTAACATCCCTTATATACCTGAAATGGAATAATTATTTAAACTCACACAAAAGACAAAACAGTCAAATAACTGATCTTTCACTATGCAATACTGTAGTTGACTTCACATAAGAAACATTTACAGTAACTACGGTATTCACAGATGAAAATCAAATCTATTTCAGTTTAGACAATTTCTCTGCATTAGGTGAATGAATAAATTAAAAGTGTGTTCTAGCAATTTAGTCTTCCTAAGCAGATAGATATCCTGCAAGCTCTGCAGAGGATGTCAAAACCTGCTGATATCTAACAGAGTCAACTCCAAGTTTGTGTATCCCGGTCCACTCTACCTTTCCATCAGGCAGTACATGTGGAAATGGAAAAGTAGCTCTCTAATTAATCAAAGTCAGATCTGCCTGAACGCCTGGAGTTGCTGCTGATCCTTGTCCCAGCTTCTCCCATGTTCTCTCTCTATGTTTTTACCTTGAAAACTTCTGCTCAGAGCTGGGAATGCCTGAAGGGCTTGCACGGTAAGTCAATGTGAAATTATCTCAGCAGGAAGAAGTTGCTTTTCAGCTTAAATGATTTAAGGCAGCAATTTTTCACACTCTCAAACTCTGACAAACGCACAGATTGCCTCTCATGTTTGACTTCAAAATATTCAAAGAAAAGCTATTTTTATTAAAAACACTCTAGAGAAAATTGTATGTCACTTGTTCTCTGATATAACTTCATTTCTCCTGACAGTGACAATTTTCACCTCAGTACAATTTCTTTATTTTTTCCAAAGCTAATTCTGCTTAATATTAGTATTTATACAAACTCATATCAACTTGTCTCTGTGAAACGTTAAAGGGTGTCACGTAAATGTTGCTCACTGTCAGTCATCTTCTTTGGTGCTCAAAATGATCAATAGATTAAAAACTGCAGCTACCTACTTGGGATATTATTGTTTTATTTGTAAGAGAGAACTTAACAAATGTTAGATATTTCATTTGACAAAACTGCATCTGAAAACTAGGAAGATTTGAAAACTTGAAGGCAATGTCTGCTGTAAAAGAATAAAAAAGTTTACAGGGATAAATCCATTTGTCTTGTCTCTTTAAGTAAAGTGTATAAAAGAGTACATGTTTTGTCTTGTACTGCTTACTTGTTAAGATTACTTGAGATGTCATATTGCACTGAAACACCACATTTGCTTTATTATGAATGCTGCAGTGCAGAAACATCACATTATAATCACTTCAAGCTAGAAATATATTCTGCATATTTTCATGTGTTTATAATTCCACTAAACCTCAGCAGAAGAAAACCCAGTACGAATGAGAATGACAGAAGATTTAATGTTCCAGAGACTGCTGAAGTCCTGGACCACTGATATATAGCAGAATTCTTAATATGTATAAGGTTACTTGTGGCCTGTGACCTCAAAGCGTATCTTCTGGCCTTATCACTTTTTCCAGGAGAAAAAGTAACCACTGACATGTGCATCTCCACAAATAATTCTGAGTGAATTTGTGCAGTGAAAATTTATAAAATGCCACACCAACTAAAGAATCAATTTATGGTTGTAATATGCACTGATCACACACAATGGGCTTTTCATTAACAAACTTACTGCTAAATTACAGATTTTTTTTACCCTCTAACACATATTCAATTTCTAAACTACACAGCATATATATTTTAATTTCATTTATATATATGTCATAGCAATTAAGGAAGGATTTACACTGTAGTCTTCTACTGTACACAGTGCTAAGTCAAATTTAGTACATCAAATATAGAAGTACATTTTATAAATTCCAGTCTCAGAACAATACCATAAATAGCCTGTAAAGCAACATGGCTGTAGCATGCTGAGGGGTATTAACATCATATTTTTCTCCTGTTAATTTGTCAATATGTTTTCTCAACTGCCATTATCAGAAATCATTACAGAAGTCATTGAGTTAACTTGTTCTTAGATTTTACTTAAACAACACTGCAGCTGTATTTTAAAATATAAGACTTTTTAAGATTTAATTTTCTACAAGTTACTTAAAGTCACAATCTTTTATGTGCAAAATTCCTTATTCTATAAGCAAGATAAACAAAAAGCTACATCTCAAACAAGAAAATGTAGGCTTTCATAGTTAATAAATACCAATTAATGGTGTATGTGCGTACGAATTACCTAATAGAGGGATTTCTTTTTAAAAGATAATTCAGTACATGTTGCTCTTGCCACTCGCATCAATTTGTCAAAACATCTCCCCCCTGCCTCCCCCCCCCCCCCGCCATAGCTGTAGAACTTTTCTAATCAACACCACTACAATAGTAAATACAGAGGATGGTATGTTTCTGAACTGATCATTTAAACTAGATTTCACTTTTAGAGCAGTCAGTTAATAAGCAATTACAGAATATGCTTTCTGCTTATCTGTGCTAAAAACTTTATTTTCTTGCTGCTTTAAAATGTGTTAAAGAATAATACTAAGTGCTCATTTAAAAGCACACAACACTGAAATTGATGTTAAACAAAAGAAACACCTAGTATTAGACATTAGGCTTTAATGATTTTTTTTTAAAAAAAAACACTTTTTATTATGTTACTCATTAAAGAATTATAGCATTTTGCATAGATGTATAACTGTTGCCAATTTCAGTTCTTGTATTAAAAATACTCTGGTCAGGATGTTCAGTGAATTATGTAATTTGCCTATCCTTAATAATGAAAACTTTGAATGTCTGAATATATTATGCAAAAGTATAAGCCCTCATATTTATTACCCACTTATTCATACACATAAATATTATGTGTACTTTATTACTTGACCAAAAATTCAGTACAGTATATTTTCTAAGTAATGTGTTATAAGTTTAATTTCATTCCAAATAGAGCGTTATGAGCATTTAAATTTGAATTCATTATATTAAAACTTGTTGTTTGCTCTCTCTCTAGGTTATATGTTTAATTGCTGTATTGGATTGTAATGGGTGATTTGTGAAAATGATACAAACATGTAGGTATCTTAACTCACATATGGAAAACTTTTGACTTTTTAAAATCTTTGATATTTTAGTTGTATTATTTTATGCTCAGGAATAACTCACCAACACCATTTTAAGTAAGCCTGTAGTTCAACCTTTGTCTTCCTAGTCTAAACATTTTTATATTTCACCAAAGTTTATCTGGACTTTTTCAAAATGATATATGTCAAGGAATCAGCCTAAGTGATAAAAGCAGGAAGGGAAAGTCTGCACCAGTGAATATTTATATTGGCAAGAGCTGACAATTTTATAAAAGCAAAAAAACAAACAAAGAGGTTGTTCATTTCTGAAATGAAATCAGCTTCACTTCATTTGTTTCAGAAAAAAAACATCATTGCATGAAACGATATAAATCACCATTCAGATCACTAAGCTTCAAACCAGAAGAGAGAAATGTACTCTAAATCACAGTATTTCAATGCATCTGAGTCAACTTTACTGTTGTCTAGTTTCTGCTAATCATCATGAAAATTCCCAGTGAAATAATTATCCGCAAAACAATCAAGACAGTGTATCTCTATAATGGAGAAGATCGATTTAACAACAAACACTAGATTTATCTGTATTGATTAAAGGGCATTCAGTGTAATTTTAGTGAATTACGTCTGGCTTTCATTTCCCAGTAGAAATTTTTCTTGTGATGATCAAAAGGCAGATTGCAAACTACTACATGATCTTTTGTGTGCTACCTATGTAATATCTAACTAATTACCTTTCAAAGTAACATTAAAGTGAGAATGAACAAAATACTATTTCTTCTTTTTAAATGGTATCTTTTACTACAAATGTATATGACTGAGTTTATAACACTTACCTAAGAGCCTCATGCCATCTTCTCAGTTCATTAATACAAAAATCAGGACTGCACTAAGAGTCAGTGTTAAAAGAACAAATCCAAGATCATCTTTTGAGAATAGAATTAGAAAGATTAAGAAAGTAATATGATTTTTCTTCTTAACTAGCAGTAATTTCAAAGGAAATGTTAACACTTTCATGTCTGATACTTTATTAATAGTGAGAGGGTGAATTAATGAAATTAGACAGATTTAAAGACAATTTAGTGGTGTTCTATGTCTGACACCACTGCTGGGACAGTTTAAGTGAGAACTAATTGGAACTAAAAAGGCTTTTTATTTTACCAACTCAATGTATATGTCAATGTCTACTCATGCATTTATAATCTGATATAATCGTGATGAAGAGTCACTTACTTTGTTTAGTTAATAATATTAGGCCAGAAAAGATCACCTAGTCATGTTCTTCAATGCATTGCTAACACAAAAATGTCTAATTACATGACTAAATGTAATTCTTTTTTTAAAAAAATAACCAATTAGAATGTTTACTGAGTCTAAATATTCATTGTTAGATATAGTTTCACATTCATCCTTTAAATTAATGTAGTTAATAATACCATCTTCTACAAACACTGGAAAGCAAAAAGACAAAATACATGACAAAAAGTTGTTTTAAAAAAATATGAAGTGCAATTAAATACTCAGACATAGAGTGTTCATTGCTGTCTGTGGTAAAAGTGCATACATGAAAAACATTTCCATGGAAAAGTAAGAAGCTTTCTCATGTTTTTTAGGAATACATAATTTTGCAGATTTAAATAATCTTCTTGCTGAATCAAGCAGATCATAATGCATGTTTAAGACTCGTATGATAAAGGAGATATGATGCCTTAATCTGAATTTGCGAGTCAAAATATTAAAAGGCTAAGACATGCCTTCAAAGCAGATTTATTGGCTATAATCTGTACTTAATATAAATAATCCAAAGACATCTCTGATTTATTTCTATCATTTAATGATGAGTCAATAATTACCACCCAAAAATCATCAACCCAAAGAACAGCAGCATTTTGTACAGTGACAAGACTGACAATGATATTGACAACTACGTTAAATTCAAACTATTTGCAGAAAATAATAACTGAAGTAAATGAGAATGTTCCCTGCCTTGCCTAGAAGGAAAACTAGTAATCTTGTAAAAACCAAATAAAAGCCTTTGTTTTTAACTATTAAATGATTTTACTGAGTGATCATGCTTAAGAACTTGCCAATCACCTTAAAAAACTAAATGTCAGTGCACTGCTTGCAATATTCCCCATTATTGACTAGAGTAAAGTATAGGAAATACTGCATCTGTTGACATAAAGTTATTTAGTTTTCCAAAATAAAATTAGAACCATGTTAGTGCCACCACAGTGATGTATACACAATATATCACAACCCAAATTTGTGAATGCAATAAAAAGGTACTGAACATCTTGATATTAAATTGCTATGCAAGTATCCCAGCATAACTACACAAGTGTAATAATTCTATATTGATTATAGGTCTAGTCCTGCTTCCATTCAATATAGCAGAATTTTACCATTTATTTCTATGGTTGCAGAATAAGGCCTTTTCTGTTTCTGTTCATTTAGTCGCTGTCCTAGAAACTACAATATTATTCCATGCACATGAAATGCATGGATTTATTTTTTTACTTATAGTAGTTGTAGCGATAACATATAAATATCGTTTCTGAAAGAGTTTAAAAGGCATAAATATAACTTTTAAAAACAAATAGTGCAAATAATTACCACTTGCCAAAAAGTAAAAAAAAAAAAAAAAACTTAACAGCTCTTAGATTATCTTAAGTAATTAGAGTGTATATTGTATTGTCTTAGCCAACGTGTTTAAAAGTCCAATATATGATAGTCATCTTATTATAATTAGACTACTAAAAGAAAATAATTAAAAGACTCTACATTTTTCTGGAAACTGAAATTATTAAAATATCCAAAAAGAATCAAAGCTTTTATCAAAAAGATAATTCTCTGAACTGAATTTTAATAAACCAATAACAATGTTATTGTTCAATAGGTAATAATTGTCTTCATATAAACTGAAAAATATTGTTTGGAGTGATTAATATACAATGCTACATTATGCATTTGGGAGTGTCTGTGCATAATTTTTAGTTCTAATGTTATTATGTAATTGAGAGAACATGTTCATTTTCTCTAATAACCACTAAGATGCACTTAATAAAATGAAATGTAATAATACTTGTAATTTAATCTATTCATGGAAGTAATTTTAAAAGTCTACCACTCTCCTTAATGTGGATAACATTCATAATTTATAAAGTGTTGTGATGCAGAATTGACAATGCCATTGTTTTTTACACTTTGAGTTGATTCTGCAGCCTTCATTATCTGCATACCAACCTCAGGATTATCAAGGGCAAACAAAAGATAATTAACACCAGAAACAGGCAAATGCAGGAGCTACTGACTGAGGTTTCTCATTTAATGCAATACTTCTGAAAACTGAGAAATGAAATAACTATTTAAAACCTTTATTTAACTGAAAAAAAAACTATTTTATATGTATTTTCTTTGCTAGATTCAAAATGAGAATTTGGCGATAAAGGCTATTAATCTGATCACTAATTGACCTTCCCACACTTAGATGCAGTCATTACATATATAAGGCATAAAAAGTACTTTTCAAAGCAAACCTTAATTTACTCCACTGGTCTTTTATCTAGAACAGAAGACTGGTACTTGGATCACCCGTGTTCTATTTCTACTGTGTCTCTGACTCACTGAGTGATTTTAGACAAGTCACTTAACTTCTCTCTGCTTCATATTTCCATTCTATAACATAGGCCCAATAATATCTAGCTACTTCACATAGAGCGAGGCAGAAGTAATTTATGTATTGTAAGTTGTGCTAAGATTCTTGGATGAAAGACCTGATATAAGTGCCCCTGTTGTTTTTATATGTACTCATGGCAGACAAACAAAAGTTATTGAGTTACGATATGGTTCAAATTTATTATTGCTTGTATAAGGTGAATCAGTGGGAAATTTTATTGTGCAAGGAGTATGGAATTGAGTCCTATGTAAGATGATCAGAACTCTCTGTATTAGAAGCTTTATCTTATATAGGCAACACTTCCCCACATCTCAAAAAAAAAAAGCCTGATTTTTCATACTTGCTCTCAGGTCACTCGAATCCTATATTACTTTCTAAACTGTCTGTCATGTAGCTAATGAGTAAATGAATCTCATAAGGGAGATCCCTTCTGAATCAAAGGCAAGGAAGGCACTTTATCAGTAGACTGTACTCTACAAGAGAACATCACAGTACAAACTACCCAGACATTGTGCAAAAGGCTAGAAAAATGAGACAGGAACACTTACTATCTGAATGTTGGTGACAAACCTTGCAAACCCTTACTCACATTAGAAACCGTTGCCCACAAAACAAACAAGGAATCCTGTGGCACTTTTAAAGACTAACAAATTTATTTATCGCATGAGCTTTCATGGGAGAAAAATCCCACTTCATCCCACAAGCAACTGTGACAGTTTGCCTACGAACTATTCCTTTTACCTTACCTATGCTTTTCTAATTTTACAGCTAAAATCCATCAATAAGGGCCTAATCCTACAATAACATCTGTAGAAGAGAACTCTTGCTTCCATGCAGAACCATGTTGGCTTTAATGGGCTCTGCATGGATTCAATGTTAATACATTTAACAATTTAAGCTTTAGTCTTAGCATTGATCTGATATTAGCATTAAAGGGTAACAGTGTGATAAATTCCAGATGGAATACTCTTAGTATCCCAACCAAGTATTCCTTGATGTGCCCATAAAACTTGGCACCCTGTGTAAGTAATATTCAAAGCATTGCAGCTATATACTTGGCACCCTGTGTAAGTAATTCAAAGCATTGCAGCTATATACTTCAATCATCAACTGATAAAGTAATAATAATGAAATGAGAACCACCTGAGTCATTTGGGAAATAATGGAAAAGGTAAATGGGCAGAAAATTCCTAAAATATAGAAAGTATACAAGAGCATTCCTGAACCTGAATGTTCTTCTGCTCTAGTTACATACCTGTAATGCAGTCATTTGACAAAAATGAAGTGCTTTTGTAGCAAGCTGAGAATTGACAATGAGCTATTACTTTTTGTTTCAAAAACGATTATGAATACTTACATATTTTTGTGTTTGGGGGCTTCTATTATATAGTTTTCTATTATATACACTATACAGAAAGTAGACAAATATATGTAACAATGTATGGTCCTCATTCTCCTCTGAATTACACTAATACTACACCAGTATACCACAGTGACTTCAATGACCTTAATCCAGATTTATACCAGTTTAGGTGAGACGGCCCAGATTCTCTATCTTGGTTCTGGACTTTCTGCACCCTCTGAGCAATGCAACTAGGCTGGAATCTGGCCAGCACAGAGAATTTACTGGGGATGGAAGAAACCGTCCATTGGCACAAAGCCAGGAACCAACTCTTACATAAACTGTCTGGGGATAGGGAAAAAACGAGGAAGTGGGGTGGATTTCTTCTCTGCCCTCCCAATTCTCAATTTGCTATGATTCCTTGGGGCTAGATTTTTAAAGGTATTTAAGCACCTAGAGATGCAGACAAGCATCTAGAGGGATCTTCAAAAGTGTGTAGGTGCCCAACTCTCACTGACTTCAAGAATACAGACAGATGCTTCTGAAAATCTCGATAGGCACCTAGCTGTATCCTTAGGTGCTGAAATATCTTTACAAATGTCATCATTAGGGCACTCTAATTTACACAAGGGCTTGGAAAGGTTTAGAATCAGGGTGCTGTTGCAAGCTCCCTGACGTGCCTGTCTCTGACGAGTGGATCACAAAAAAGAATTTTAAGTATTTAAATTTTTATAGATATTCACATTAGTAAGTTGTAACAATTTTTAATAGAAAACTGCATTAACATAAGGCCATTATATGAAATGAACTCTGAAGTGGTACCATGTCCTATGAAACAATTCAGTTTATATAAGATTTCCTACATTTAACTGCTCCCTCATTATTAAATGTATTACAAGAAAACAATCAGGTGTCTTCACCATTATACTCCAGCTTTCAAACAATAAAGATCACTTTGAAGATATTACTTATAAGACTCAATGCATAAATAGAACAATAATCAGAAATAAATGGCATCATCTATTTAAAAGGCTCAAAGGACATACATAAATAAAATGGTAATGTATAGCAGCTTTGTCACATAGACATTTTGGTAAAGTCTTGCTTCAAAACATATACTGTGTCTTATCCTTCAAACAGCTAACATTAAAAAAAGACTCCAGCCTAATCTTCACGGGTATTATGAGGTTCTTATTCTAAAAAGTTTTCACAAGAGCTACCCTGTACAGTTCCTGAACAGCATCTCTTAAGTGACGGTGGTATTCATAGTTCATTTTAAAAGCTTACTGTAGACTAGGATTTGCAGAGATTTATATTAAATAAGGAGGAATACTTAATACTTAGCAGTCATAGTGAGCCAAAATAGCATGTGCTCTCCTCATTCAGATATTTTTAAACAAACTGTATCTTTACACTGCATTTAACTTTATACCATTGCTATATAGTTACATTTTCCATGTATTTATTTTACCAGATAGATATTTTCTGCAAATTTATGTGGCTCCTTCAGGAATGGAGCAGTAGTTTAAAGACACAGGGGCATATACTGCGCTCAAGCTTCAAGCAGAATTCCCAGTTATGTCAATGGGAATTGTGTGATGAATTGTGGACAGTAGACCTCTCATCATACTCCAACAAGAATATAATAAAATGCAAATATTAAAAAGATGATGTTGCCAAAAAAATTAAATTAGTTGTAAATATTCATACCATGAGCCTTATAAAAAAACAAGCCTTACACAAGTAAGTAGTTAGAACCGACTTTGCAATTGGCTGTCTATGGTGCAACATTTTCAATAAACCAGGATCAAGCTCTAAATTATTCTCCCATCTCTCTTTCTCTATGTACATAAAATATGCAGCTGTTGGAATTTGTTTATCAGAATTAGGGGACCCAGTAGGTGGAGTACAATTGCTAGAATTAAGAGCCCACTTTTATTATCAGTATAGGACTCCTTCTCAAACTACTGGTGCTCTGTCATTTAATTTCACCTCCCATTAAGTGCCTCTTTTACCTATATCAGGGCTTAGTAGTGGCAGATTGAGGTGATCGCTTAAGTAGATTGCAGTAACCCTCCTCAACTGCACATGTGCACTTTAAAGGCTAAATCATGACCTTCTGATACTCAGCAGTCAGGGACACATCTGCATTTTACTACCATGTAGCCAGGGTCCACGCCAGGTTTGCCACTCCCAAAGGTCAAAGGGATTGGGTCCACTCTACAAGACTGATAAAAGTTCATTCTGCAGTTAGAACCCACATCACTTTATGGAGGTAGGATGGTGGGGGGAGCGCATGCAGACGAGCTACCAGCCTGTTAGAAAAGCCTTCTGCAGATCGTGCTTCTTCAACCCTTTGCATAGGAGAGATAAGGGTAACTCAAGACCTATGATTACAACGAACTCTGCAGAGCTCCTGGGAGCGGGCACAGGAAGGGAAGGGGAGGATTAGCATTTAGTGAACACCTCTCCCCCACTGATAAACAAACAAACAATAAAAATTACTAAATAAGCAAACAGGTTGTTGGGTGTGGGATAGACTTCTGACTCCACACTCACACACCAATTGACCAGAGAGGAGGGGGTAGTGCGCCCTTGATGACAGCTGTTTCAGAAATATTAGCTGGGGCTCCTCTGCTGGCTTTGCACCACATTGTCCATTCACTCTTCCCTTCTCTTCCATGAGTCAGCCAGGGAGGAATCTCCAACTTCTTTATGGATAAGGAATGTTGGAGTGGCACCATCTCCCCTGACATCAGTTCCCAAGCTTCAGTCACCATCTGTGGTCAGCAGGGAGAATAATTATGGACTTTGGGTGGCCAGAGTTTAAAGAAAAGGATCTTCTTCATATTTCATTTTGCATCCCTATCTTTAAAATCCAGACAAAGCATGAAAACATTTGAGGGCTTCATATCACAGAGATGCTATGGACGCTTCTTGGGCCAAGATTTGGCTTTTGTTAGCCCTTAGTCCTGTGCTATAACTGTTCAGGGATGTGCAGGTGTCTTTCATGTTACTGCTGCTGCTTTGGAGACCCCTACCGCAAAGCAATAATACAAAAAAAAATTTAAAAACCCAAGTTTTTTTTAAAACAGATGACCTTAAAACCAATGCACTAAAAGGGACAAAACAAATATAGAAGTAATTCAGATTGGTCAGACTTCTCATCTGAGGCATTTTAAGCACCGTGAATGCATTTGTTTGTAAAATGGCTGGCCAGTGGGTTTTTTAATATTAATATTATGTTTCAATCAATACTAAAAGTAGATCAAATCAAAAGCTACAAACAGCAGCTTTTCAGCCCCCAGGGTGATTCAAAGCAGTAACTGTTAGGTTCCTAGGCACCTGCCCTAACCCCTATACCACAGGGCCTGATGACTAGCAAAGCTTCTGTTGGGTGCAGCTTGTCAAAACCTATAAACATTATGCCAATTGCTGGAGAAAGGTGGGCAAGCACAGGGAATACAGACAGAGCAAAGTTAA
>ML685797.1:4440586-4489811 GCA_007922175.1 Pelusios castaneus
TGCAAACGTAAATTTGCAATTTGCCTCAGAACTCCCGGCTTCTGTGATCCCTCTTTCTGTCTCACCCCGAAGATGGCCAATGCCCTCCTGCACAACCTATTTTTAAACTCTCTCATGCCACTTTAGAATGGCACCTACTACATCTTTAGTGCAAGCACGCATTGGGCAACCAGATCCTTCCATGTATGTCTCTGTCTCACACTCGGATATGTCTATTAGGAATTAAATAATGATATGCCTTACCATATACCTATAAGATGCCTCATACATGTGTGGTTTTGAGTTATAAACTCAGCCTCTATTTTTCAATTCCACGTTTGTTTCTACAAGAAAGCAGCCTTTTCTCTCCCCTCTTGCAATCAGTAAATAAAGCTCATTTGCATATCTTCGCAGAAAGTTCCTGTTCCACTAGAGTATAAAGCGGGCTTACCTATTTTGGCACGGTATGCAAAGTAGGATTGGCTGGATCAATTAGAGAATTATCTATTTATGAAATGTCTAGCTGCAATGAAAAGAGCTGGTACAATTATGTACTGTTGTCTTGACAACTGGGAAGGACTGAGTGGATCATTTTATCAGTAGGGTAGCTGATTTCAAATACTGAAAAGCAAGCTGCCGAATATAGTAAGGGATTTGGGTTTGAGAAAGAGATTTTTTTTCTTCTCCTTCTTTGCTAGTGTGGGAACTAACTAAATAAATAAATACATAATGGGAAGCGGGGTCAAGGGGGAGGTCACCATGGAAAGTCCGTGATGCAGATTTATTGGCAAAAAGCCAAAGTTGCTATTGTAAATTTCCTCGTCGTTTTCTAGGTGAACCCACTCATATTTGAACCCGGAGTCAGGGCAAAAGCATTATAGCTCTGCCACTTTGTTGCTAGAAGTGGGATTTTTTTTGGTTAATATTTTACTGTTACATCTGACAGGATTTCACATTTTCTGTACCCCGCCTTTAGTACATTGAACTGCCAGACAGAGAAATTAATACCCTGAGTGACTGTATTTTAATTAAGCAATTTCATGCAAATTACAAATTTTAGATTGCCAAATAATATATTGCATAAAAATTGTAGGCTGGCTGATCTGATATGCATGGAGTATTACTCTTCCAGGCGCTGTGCATACATGGGAAAATGAACAAAAATGCTAATTTCCAATCTACTATGCAAACGGTAAAAGATGCCTATTTAGATACATATGCTTTCTTTAGGAAGGGTAAACAGTTCTTTAATTTAATATAGCTGACACTTGAAGATGTGTTTTTCTCTTTTGGGAAGATAATTTTTGCATTGAACAAGTAAATGAGAATTCAAGCAGAAAGCATCTTGTTAATGGCGACTAATAAAAACTAATATTGCATGCAATATAATGATATTAAACTTGTAACTGGTACATAAAGCAAGATCATTCCTATTGTTGCTCTGTCAATGAACATCAAATATGCTGGCCTATTAAATATATACTTTTCGATTCAAGAAAGTGTTAACCCTCTCTGTGCCTAGTAGAACAATTACAAACTACTGGGAATTACACAAAGGGGGGGACGACGACATATCCACAATCAACAACGCGGGCAAACGTCTCTCTGATCTGGTGTTAAAAGATTTATTGAAGAAAGGAAATTAGGAAACTTCTGCCTCGCAACAAGCATGAACACCTGCCCTCCCTCCGTATCCACCCTCCCCCCTTTGAAACTGTATTTACATATAACAAAAGAAACCATTGCTGTCAGATCAAATTGTCGCTTAAGACTCAAAGACTTTTCTGTTGCAATATAGCCATTCTATTTGATAAAGGACGCATGAAGGGCAGTAGCAGCACCCCCCTTTAATACCTCCTTCTGAGTGCCTTGCAGCCCACGGGACAAGGGGGGTGCAGCATTATAACCTGACTAGGTACGTCATGAGATGATGCCACCTTTTATTTAAAAGAACCACCACCCACAAAGCTAGCGCAACTCTTCAAATGTTTGTGCCCTATACCAAATCACACACAAAACGGGATTTAAAAAAAAAGCCCTCCAGAACAGTGGGGAAGTTTGTCTCTTCTAGTCGCAAAAGCTCTGGGTAAAAGCTATAAGCAGAACTGTGATATTAACCTAAGGAGCCCCCATCTCTATTTTTTGACGCATCAGGAAATGATCTTCTGTTAAAACGAGTAGCTTCAGTTCCAGACAGTCCCTTAGAATGCTGAGCCCAAACGCTCTGAAACTTTCTAAAGGACTTGGCTATCAGATCCTGCTTGCTTTATTCAAAGGAGCTTCCCACCTGAATAAACCTGTGGGGTTTGATTGGCTTTCTTTTCTACTTTGTTGGTTACCTCATTTCCCCCACACCCTGCATAAACAAAAACTGGGTTAAACTCTTCCTATAGGAATCACCCCAGGCTTCAGATATGCTGTACACAATTACCCTGGTTACAAAATTAGCAGATTCCCTTATATAACTTAGAATGATTTCTCAACTTGTATGTTTGCAAGTACTGTGTATCATGTCCACATAGACGGGATAAACAGATTGAGTAGACTAACATTAAATAAAGCACAACACATAGAAATTATCTTAGTTTTAGACACATTGATGTGTATCTTTTCCCCTTTGGGGAGTGTTCTTTAACTATATTTGGGAGAAAAAATATTTTAAACCAAAATAAAAATGTTTCCTAGGTCCTTAACAGATTACACTAATAGTTCTCTTTCTCTTTGACAATCTATTTTTATACCTTCTGGCTCTTTGATGAACCAATGGTAACTTTGTTGGTAACTCTTGATTGGCAATAGGTGTAATATACTCTAATACTGACTGTCAGTTAGTTCTACCTTATCTTATAGGGTCTAATTTTCTTTGAATCCTCTTTGATTCTAAGCACTTCATCCATTAATTTCATAAGATTTTGGGAGAGAGGAAAATGGCACATTTCTTTGAGTTATATATTCAAGTTCTAGTGTAGAAGAGAGAAATGATTCTTTTATCATGCCCAATATTATTTCAGGAATCAAACAATATTGGTATATTTTGCTTGTACAAATTTTGCACCAAAAATTACACTAATTTCAATGAAACTATTAGCCAACTGTGTTTCTTTAGCAAATTGCAGCCATGAAATACATAGCTTAAATCATTAGGAAAAAAGCAATGTACAGGGCCCCTATATAATGCAGGACTTTTACGCATACAATATATAGGAACTGCTCACTTTACGTAAGTATTATTTTGGTAAACAAAATGATAATTTTCACAAAACTATATATTACTTTCACTTACACAGGTGTAATTCTACTAAAATCTACAGTGTTAGTCAACATTTACATTGGTGTAACTGAAATTGGCACTTGTATTGTGCAGAATTCTTGGTAATTATTCGCTCTAAGTAATTACATTATTGTGAGCCATACATTTCCATTCACTTGTAAAGTTCTCTTGGATCAAGGCATGTGATGGATCTGCAAGCAGCTCTTCCCATTGAAATCAATGGGGAATTCTGCTAAAAATTTGATGGCACAATATGGACAATGGAAAATGAGCAGTGACCAACACAGAAACATCTGGATAATACTGTGATTAATCAACATACACAGGAAAAACAGAGAGAGAATTAAGGTTATACATATTATCATGCCTCAAAAAACATGTGTCTGCACATTACCTGTGCGTGGATGTCAGATCCTGCTATCTTATATTCTTATTTATTTTACAACCACTGACAAAAACTGTTCAGTAGTCATCAAAAACATTTTTTGGTGTATGTCTCAGCTGTTTGCACACAGATATAGAGTGAAGTGTGACATCATTTGCCTGTAAGTGTATGAGAATGGAGCTCTGAAAAGAAGCATGTGCATCTTTAAAGATGGGTGCAGTTACACACCTCTAAGTTTTTTATGATACCGTTTTCTTAGAGAGAATTAAGACCCAGATTTGGAAACATAAATTACAAGTTGCCTTTGATAGAATAAACTGTACAGTTGAGATGTCTTAGATGTGTAGCCAATATGTCTGGCTCTGGCTCCAGGTAATTTTAAACATGTATCAGAAATCTAAACTTTATGAATCAATGATATGTGGATTTGTGGTAGTCTCTGGAAGATTCTGGGTCCATGAATTGATTAATATATTCAAGATTAAAAAAACATGCATTCAAGCTCATATTCTAATATGTCCAGAAGGATATATGGTGGCTTTTAAGAGTTGCGGGTGATTTTGCTATTTGTTTCCTTAGTGTTAATACAAACATCATACAGTTTTCTTTGAACAAATATTTCTGTACCACCTAGAGCTGGTCAAATTGTTCATTGCAAATAATTCATCCAACACTTTTTGGAATTTTTTAAATTCTTCTTTGAAACAAAAAATTCATAAATAGCTTTATTAATTAATTAACACATTATTAATAAACAGTTTACTGTTATCTGACTAATATTCAGTAAATAATTATTTTCATTTTTCAGTCAGCTGTAGTGATGTCACTCTTATGCTAATTAGAAGGGCAAATACTTTTAGTACCTGTAACTGACAGGTGTTTTAATTGTGAAAAACTTCACTTGAACAATAATCATTGTTCTGTTACAGAAACTAGCAGAAATAACCAAAGTACATTACTCAAACAAAAAATGTTGGACAACATTCATAGGATCTTTGCTTGCTTTCAAAATCTGATATTTATTCAGAGGTTTTTTGTTTTTTGTTTTGCAAAGGATTCTCCATTGAATAATGTGGGTTATATTTTATGGATGACCCTGCTGTTTCAGCAAAGTAATAATTATTCTTGGTGTAATGCTACTCAAAGAGCCTAACCTTGCAACCTTATTCATATAAGTGAGTAACTTTTACTTACAGTGAGGACAGTAAGATCTACTCAAAGGCCCCTAATTCAACAAAGCATTTCATTGTATGGATTCAATGGAACTTCTTTCTCCCGCTCACCAGCAGGAAGACTAGCCTGCTGCTGAAAGTGGCGCCTGCTGCGGAAAGATTGTTTCCACTGTAAGAGCTGTAGCCAGCATTAGCCCTTTAAGAATGGGTGAAGTGTCTGGAATTGTGGCAGGGGGCTGTTTTTCAAGCCTCCTGCCACCAAATTTGCCTCAGACAGCAGTTTTCTTTCAGCAGAGGGGCCACTGTAATTTCAGCCGCCACTGCAAGAGCTGGAGGCCCGGGGAACCTCCGCGGTGGGGAGGCTGGGGGACCCTTGACGTCACTAAAGAGATTGAGAACCCTGGTTTAAGGTATATTTAATGCTGTCAGTAAAAAATCTCAAATTCAGATCTTAATGTCAGTAAAAACTAAAATTCAAGATTGGCAGCCCTGCAAAAAACTGAAATTCAAGATTGGCAGCCCTGCAAATCACATTCCATAAGAAGACAGTCTTTCTACGTTTGACCTGTCTGCCCACAGGAGTAGCAAGTTACTGGGATGATACTGACAGTATCTTTCCAACCTGCATTGAACTCTGTCATGGACTGGTGGCTGGACTCAGTTCTATGGATCCTACTTAAGTTACATGAGATGTCTGGCAGTCCCACTGGTGATGTCATGTGCAAGCCTGACCTCCCTGTCCCCCCATGGCTTCCCATATTCTAGAGTTTAGTGGAAAGTATCACCATCTGAATGGACATTCCTGAGGGTGGACCTCTCAGAATGGGTGTTACCAGCTTGAGGTCACCCCCTCCTAGGCCTCTCTGTAGTTCATCCCATTCATCATCAAGATCCCAGGGAATTCTGACCCTTCAGCTTCTACAAAGTCCTCCCTTAACCACACTGACTTCGACACAATTCCCAGGGTGGTGGTGTAAAACCCATACCCTGCCTTTCACTGGTAATATCCTTCCAAATTGTTCCAAATTGTTCAGTTGCAACTGACTTGGCCACATACGCCCCAGATTCTTCTTCCAGGTGGAGCCACTTCGAACAGCATTCCTTCAAATGCAGTACTACTGGAGTCTGGCTTCCTTGGCATAGGTTTCAGGTCTAAAGCATTGTGGGTGAGTTTCCTCAGAAATGTCTAAAGAGTCCAAAATATTAATAGTCCTTTTTTATAGTCCTTACCCTGCTCTAACTCCAGGTTATGGTAGGTTGTCTGGGCCAGACCCATCAATTATGGAGTCAAAATCAAAGCCCACTCTTCAGGAAGCCATGACAAGCTAATGTCACTCTCTGAAACGCTAATAAACATGCCTCAGGGTCATGCCACTAGCCATTCACACCATAGCTCATCTTGCTCAGAATTGCCTAACCCTATCTGCCTTTGTGAAATTTTTTAAAAACATTCTCCATCATACGTGAGGTTGGGGGAAGCCCCCTAGGTCCCCTCCAACCACAGTCTGAGGTAGCTTCTCTTCTCCAGCAGTCACAGAATCCTTTTCCTACTTGTGGTAGACAACATTTTCTCCAAACAAACAAAGAGAAAAGGGCTCTTTCCCTCTCTTTACACAGGGATAGGGAAAATCAAAGTAAAAAAGAGGTGTTCAGTCTCTTAGGCTATGTCTACACTTGCACTTTTAAGTCAACTTTAACTAAGTCGACTTAGTGTGTCTACACTTAAAAATAATTTCCAGCTACAATGGGCCCAGAGAGTAAACTGATGAGCCATTAAGGACACAATGGTTGTATTCCTTATGTCCTTAGTGGCTCATCAGGTTACTCCCTGGGACCATTGTACCTGGAAAATTCCTAAACATTAAGGACACAATGGTTAGACACACCCGCCTCTGTCAGACATTTCCATAAAATCACACAAGTTAAAGTATAGATAGAACACCAAATTCCTAACTAAACTAACTTCTAATTAAAATAGAATTCCTAGACATAAACTATATAATCATTCCTAGCATATTACTACCTTTCTATTCATACCAAACATGACATAGCTCCTATGGATTATAGCATTTAGGATATATGGGTAGAAAATAATATCAGAAATGCTTCCCTAAATCCAGACAGCATCACACAGGGCTTTGCCCTGCCCTTTGGGGGGCATGCCAGGCTCCTCATGTGCCACCCCCTGGCAGGGAGGGCATTGGTGTAGTCCTGGGGTAGCCCTAAGTTGACTTAGGTCAAGTAGAAAGGTGGTTTAATAAAGTAGACTTAATTTTCATTAAGTCGACTTTATTTTCCTTAAGTCGACTCAAGCAAGCTGCTTAAGTCGACTTAAGCAAAGTGTAGTGTAGACACAGGGCAAATTAAGTCGACTTAAGCCAAGCTTAAGTCGACTTAATTTACCAGTGTAGACGCAGCCCTAGTGAGCACCACATCTGGGGGAGTCTAGCCTGAGGCAATGACTAGTCTTGATTCCCATCCTCCACCTCTTTGGTTAGGGAAAACATATGGTACAATCTTACTACAGGCCAAGGGCCCTAAATGACTCCTTCCCACCAGTGACTTGGTCTGGTGAGCAACTTGAGGGAGAACAGACAAGTGAATTATACTTGGAATCTGAAAAGACCATGGGAGTGAGCTGAATTCTTGCCAAGAACAACAATTTTACCTGGGAGTAGGGCTTCCATAAAAGACCCAGGGGCAAATGACTCAATGGCTGAGCCCAAGTTGAGGGTTGGCCTATGGCACTATGCTACCCAAACAAACAAACAAACAAACAAACAAACAAACAAACAAACAAACAAACAAACAAACAAATCACTAAAAGACAGGAGTATAAATTTGTGTTACATTACAGCAGCACAGTTTCCATTCCAAATCCTTATTTTCAAGAGTGTATAACTTGGCCCTAAAAATTCATTCAGGACCATTATGAGGTATACAACTCTATCAAGCCTGAAAGCATCTTTTGGAGCATTTTTAAGTTGCTGAACTGCTAGCAAAAATAGATGATCCCCATTTCAGATTTTTTTGCATTCCTTCAAGTCAAAAAGTAGTGCAGGAAGTACCAATTTATAGGCTATCCGCCCACCTTGTTAAGTAGTGTGCTTTAGGGTACTGAGGAAGAAAAGTAACTTTGAAAGAACCAACTTATTTTATTTAGCAATGCTGCTTTCTGAATTGTCACTATTTTCAAAAGTGAAATATTCATGAAGAATTTTAGCACAAGATTTTCGACCATATTCAGCACTGACATGAGTACATGTAATTCCTATTGAAGTCAATGGGCAATGTGTCTATCTATATTGTATTATGCATCTGTCCCAGGATATTACAGAGAAGGTGACTGAGGTAATATTTTTTAATGGACCAACTTCTGTTGGTGGGAGACACAAGCTTTTGAGCTTACAGAAGCACTCTGTGTAAGATCGGAAGCTTGTCTCTCTCACACAGAGAAGTTGGTCCCATAAAAGATATTACCAGAATCACCTCATCTCTCGAATATACTGTACTGTGCCCTTTATTTCTATGTCTGGGAGCTAGACAAACATGTAACATCTGTAATGGTTTTAAATGTATAAATGGTTATTATACACTACTGGAATAATAAAAAGTAGCAAAATTTGGGGGGGGTCTGAAATTATCTTTCTGTTATACAGAAAAGATGCCACATAGTGGGCCCTTCTACTGGGTGCTAAAAATATGCATTCAGCCATGCAGTAGAAAATGCAAAGATACAGCTTTTTGGGACCCCAAACTGGAAACATAAGGGAAACCACATATTATAGCTGGCCTTGAATTGCCAGGCAGGGTGTGAGGGTTGCTCTGGTCCTGTGGATAGTATCATGCCATCCTCTGCCAATTAAAGCCCTCTTGTGTTAGAGGGGGCTGCTATTGGTCAAGCTCAGTGGTTGTAAAAAAATGTTTGAGTTGTCTGGTGGTGAGCTGCTGTCATAAAAAGACTCCTGGCATGAAAATTGCCTGAATTCAGGTTCACTGAAGAAGGGGATTGAATTAGCAGGGAGGCCTGAGCTCATTGCAGTAGTTTGCAGAATACTGCAGATCTTAGGACTTAAAATGACAGGGAGTCTTGGAAGGGCTGTAGGTCTATGAACAATGTTAGCCTGGTTGAGTGTTGAGTCTAGCTATGTGGCAGAAATCTGGAACTAAGTATCAAAAGGGAGGGAAGCCAGTGACAGCTCAGAGTGGTAGTTGCTGCTTTCCCCTCTTTTGCCATGTCTACACTAGAAAAGTTAAGTCGAATTTAAGTCAACTTAATAAGGTCAATTTAGGTGCTAATCCCCGTCCACACTGGCTTAAGTTGACCTAATAAGGTCTACTTAACCTTTCCTTAAGTGTGGATGTGGCTTTGTTTAGGTCAACTAAAGCCTCCTTATGTCGACCTAACTTGTAAGTGTAGACCCACCCTTTGATTGCAGCAATGACAGGTTGCCCCTAGGAACTCCTTTTTTCCGTTAAAGATTCAATAAAGTTGCAGTCATTTGGCCAAAAGGTTCTAATTTCTGTCCTCTTCTTAGTAGCCTCCTGCCCCTTGGAAGTGCCTGTTGCTCATGATGATTTCTGTGCTTCTCCAATACAATAAAAAAGGAAACTTCTATGTTCATCTTTTACGAAATGCACAGAACTGGCCAAACGCTTCACTAAAGACACTCCTTGAGTATGCATTTTTTAGATATTATTTAAGAGAATACCGTATCATGTAGCAGTGCATTCAACTTGCTACACAAATACTTCATAACTCTGGAAAAATAAATCCTAAATGCTAAAAACAAAATTGGTTTTTAACCTGTTAAGAAATAACTATAGGCCCTAAAATCCCCTAACATTATGAAATATAAAGAGGGGGAACTTTGTGTCTAGAGCAGGAAAAGGGATCTGGGTAAAAGTAGGTAAAAGGGAAGTTCGCTAGGTAATAAATGAACTACTCAACAAATGGTACCACTGTTCCTCTGTAGCAATGCTGTACTTACAACATGAGTAGTTAACTGGTGGTGGGGAACATGGGTTGGCAATGGAAAAGGTGGGGACTAACTGATCTATACAGCATGCTCCCATGGCCAAGCAGGATACCGAAACGTACACAGAAGATTTTGGTTTACATTATTGCTGAATTATGTAGATTCTAACTGCTTTCAGAGGTGGCAGAAGGATGCGGAGAGCTTCTGACATACTAAACGCCAATGCTCTGAGCACCTGGAAACAGCCTGATTATCAGAGCTGAGAAAAAATAAATGTTTAAAACATTGTTTCCAATTTTTCTCATGTTTCCTTTCACACACTCTTCTCATTCTCCCTTCCCTTTTTGAGTTGCAAAAGAGAAGGGAAGTATTAAAGAAAAGATGAAAACATGTTTGAAGACCCAAAGCGGAAGATTTTGTGATGGAGAGGTACAACATGGAGTTCACAACCTCCTCCCTCTCATGAGCAACCCAACCGTGATCTGATGCCCAAAGCACGGCTGGAACCAGTCTGTTGTGGGAACCAGCTAGAGCATGAGATAAGGTGTTTTGCTTTTTTGCAAGGTGTGGCTGTGCCTTTTACCTTTTTTTTTTTGTTACCTCAGCTTTGGGGCTGAGCATGTTAATGGAAAGCAGGCTTGATCACCCGCCTTCTCCTAAAATGCTATATGTTAGCATAGCCTCTGAGAGCTTGCGGATTTTGTCATAAGATCATGGGCCAAGCTACCTCGGTAATTTAGGACCAAGATGCCTTGGAAACTTCCTCAGAGTCATCCACAGCCATCAGGGGTCCCTGGCTGCTGAAGGGACATAAGCTCTCGTCACTTATTACTTTTCTTTACTTGCTTGGGATTATTCACCCTGGCATTCAATAAAAATCATCCATCTTTTCAATGGTCTTTGACTGTGTCTGGTAAATCCACACAAACCAACCCTTTGGGGTACAGTTTGGGAGAATACTGTTCTAGGGTGGTTTATTGTTGTTTTAAAATGGGAACATTTCAGACACCACAAAAACTATCAATGAATGTTTTTATTTTAAAAATGCATTTAAAGGTCACATTTTTGCAGAGCACAGGAAGGTGAGTCAAATATAGTTTTGGATGAGAAAAATTTCAACCAGGTCTCCTGTATCTACTCGGATAATCTCTGCTCCGTGGAATTATAATTTTTCCTTAGGTGCATGGCTTCCACATGAGGCATTCTACACAGCTGTAAGCCATGCCTCATAAAGACAAGAATGTGGCATAACCTTTCAGAAATCAAACTATGAGATCTTTTTGATATGCTCTCCACTTCCACTCAAGGCCAAATATATGGCCAAATTTACTTGCTTTAGTCATAAAAGAAGTTCTAGGGGATTTATTTGGGACTATATGAGTGAAGCTATGTCTGTGCTTGCAAGTTATATTGACATAGCTCCATCAATCAGGGAGATGAAAAAACAACAACAAAAACCCCATCTCTGACTTACATAGCTTTGCCAACTAACCCCCTAGTGTAAAAACAGCTATGTGGATGGAAGAATGGTTCCACTGACATAGCTAATGTTGTTCAGGGAGGTGTTTCTCCTACACTACCACAAAAGAAAAAGAAAAGAAAAGAAACAAACAACCCCCGTCCCTTCCTTCGCCTTTACTCCATGTATGTCTACACTACGGAAACGATACCAGCATAGCTATGTTAGCATAGCCCCGTAGTGTAGAATCAGCCTACATAGATAGACAAACCACTTCTGTCCACACAGTCTTTGTCTACACTCCAAGGCTATGCTGACATAGTTCAGCAGGTATAATCTCTGTAATGTAGACATATCCTGAATAAAGAGAAGAATTTGACCTGAACTTTGGAATTTACATGGTTTTCAAAGCAGATTTTAGTTTTGCAAAGGCCTATCCATATGCCTATCCATTCAAGTGATTTTGGCAAAATCTTTGTAGAGTTTTACACTAGCCAAGATCTGGTTAGGGAAAAAAAATATTGTTATAAGTAAGATCATCAGTAATTTTTTCTGTACTTTGCTATCTCATGTAGCCTTTCACTACTGAGTATGTAAATTGTAGCTCTTTCACCATTGTACAGAGTCAAATTTTGAAAGAGTTTGCAAGTAAAGTTATGATCTAAATTATTAACTAAAATTAATATTGCTCTCTTATTTTGTTTTACTGACATTTAAGGAAATGTTCTTTTTTATAATGGAAGTGAACAAAAAAAGATGCACTGTTGTTAAATAGTACCCAAAGGATTTTTAAAAACCAGAAAATTGAAATAATATTGTAACGCTGGCATTATTTGCTATTTAGACTTTTTTTTTAAAAATGCTCCTGTCATTAAAACCACCTTAGACTGCACTCTTTATGAAAGAATTGACTCTACTCATTTATATTAGTTTAGCTTTAATGCCAGTACTATGGCTTATAAATGCAGTATTAGAAAAACAATAGATGTCATATGATGCTTTTATATCTCCTTTATGTTTGATTCCTTATTGCTTTTTTCCTTTTTCTTTAGCTGCTAACCACTCTCCCCCAATACACAGTATCTGCTAGTTCCATTATATGTGAACTTAATACTACTTAATAAAATATAAAGCTCTAGTTGCAATCTACCACCAAATTGGATGTAATTTAAATAAAACAATAATGGCAAAGTATCAGATAATTCCTATACATTTCTATGTGATAGATGCTAATATATTTACTCTGGCTTTTGATGAGTTAGTATCATTTGCACAATTTAAAAAAAAAATTCTGTATGACATATTTGGGCCTTGAGCTGTTAAAGCGGCTTTAGACTCAGATTTGCACATTTTCTACTCCACTGTCAACATCACAAACACCTATAAAACAACTGGCGTTAATTCTTGGCTGCCTCATCAAAGAGGCCAGAGCAGTAGCATGTGGTGCAAAATAACTGGTGAGGCTTGCAATTATATCCCCCCACTTTGTCCCATAAACAAAACAAAACAAAGTATTTCTGACCCCTTTCCACACATACAAACACATACAGCTTTTCTGATTCCCCTAGTAAAATCCATCCATTGGCTAAACAATCTGGAACTTTCCCAGTTGCGGAAAATAATTCTGGCACCCCACCTCCCTGCTTTGTGCTGTAGCTTCCACCATTGCTCCACAATTCCAGCAGGCAGATCCCCTCTCCTCTCTTCTCTGGCTCAGACCTTCACTAAGTCACAGGTTCCACTGATTCCCCTTTTCCCTTCTTTTGCCACCCCCCACTCTTGTCTCCATTCACTGGGTCAGAAGCCTGTTGCTCCCCTTTCACAATATTGGCTGCTCCCTTCTTGAAAACACAGGCTGGCCAGCTCCTCATTCCATCTATTGCCAACCCTCATAGGGCTCATTCCTTGGTGATGTTTCTGAGGTAAGGGATGGAGCATTGCATCCAGACTGAGTATGCACTCACATTCCTTAGTGCAAATCTTCTTTAGCCCCCAAGGGGTATGTCTACACTTGCAACTTAGGTTGACTTAAGGACGCTTAAGTCAACCTAGAGAACTCTACGTCCACACTGGGTGCTAATTAAGTGCTTCCTTAAGTCAAATTAATAACTTCCCCTTTTTAGATTGATTTAAGGCTTAAGTCAACTTAAAGCCAATGTGGATGGGAATAGCACTAAGTCAACCTTATTAAATCGACTTAAAGCCAGTGTGCATGGCTATGTCTACACTACAGGCTCTGTTAAGTCGACTTAACAAGGTCGATTTAAGTTTAGACGCTCTGTTAAGTCAACTTAACAAGGTTGACTTTAAGTTGACCTTGTTAAGTCGACTTAACAGAGTCGACTTAGCTTAACAAGTGTAGACATACCCAAAGAGGACTGGAAAGAACCGACAAGCATGCTCTGATCTCAACTCTAAGCAATACCTTCAATTATGATAGTTTCTCTCTTAGGCTATGTCTACACTTGTAAAATTAAGTCGACTCTATTAAGTTGACTTAACAAGGTCAACTTTAATTTGACTTAAAGTTGACTTTGTTAAGTTGATTTAACAGAGTGACTACACTTTAAGTCGACTTTAGGAAGCACTTAAGTTGACTTAATAAAAGCCCAGTGTGGATGCGGCTTTGTGTAGGTCGACTTGAGCCTCCTTCAGTCGACCTAAGTTGCCAGTGTAAACACACCCTTAGGGTGCATCTTCACAGCCCAGCTATCTTTAGTTCTAATTCAAGTCTTATCCCTAATTTGACTCCTCTCCTCACACAAAAATCTTGAGCTCAAGTTATGTGATGTTTTAAGATCAGGCTAGCTAGTCCCTCCAAGGGAGATGGGTTGAAGGTCCAGTGTTACTGAAGCTCACAGTAGTGATATTGTGCTGATGCAAGAGCTCAGCTCACCACTGAGCTACATAGTTTAGTGTGCCCCACAAGCCCAAGTGTGATCCTCAGCTGGGAGGCTCACTGCCATGGGCAGAGTAGACATTCCCTGAGGAGCTAGAAACTAGCAATTCTGTCTGTCCCTCCTTCCCTTGGGGCACATATGCTGCCTAAGTTGGGAGCCACGCTCTTCAGAAAATCTGGCCCAATAATGTTCCATCAGATAGGAAGAACAGCTGTGAAACACAATTGTTGCTTTTCAGACAGGAGCAAGAGCAAGATTCTGGCTATGTCTCTGGAGACCAAACTAACAAAATGCCACTGAAAAGTTGAAAAGTCTGTATATATAAGACAAACGAGTGATACAAATAATTCAGCAAATCTTCATAAGGAATTTAGGAAGTTCTGGACACTCTCAAAAAGCCAGTGTAAAGCATGACAAAAGAAACAACACAAATCTGATCTAGTCAGGAGAACAAAAAGACTTTGCAGTTGGGAGACAAGAGTAGATTTGCAAATTTAAGCATAGACACATTATTCTGTAGGCTGCTCATTCTACAATTCCAAGTAAAGGATTTCACTAACAAAAAAGATTATAAGGTAAATCAGTTTAATACAAAGAGTCTGTTAAAAATTATAAGGGAGGGGAAAAATCTGTTATTTGGCAAGAGTTCAATACAGACAATTTATCCAAGGCCAGGATATGACGTAGACTTGCAGTGGAGAAAAGCAGTGGAAATGTATTGTTGCTGCTAAAGCTCATTGTGAATTTTCTGACGGAACATGATTCCGTAAGAAAATCCCAATTCATTCAAAACAAAGTGTTTGACAAAAGTGTGTTGCTTTTGACAAATTTCCTTTGAGAGAGAGAGAGAGAGTGAGAAAGCAAGCAAGAAAGTCTGGCATGAAGCATCAGAACATCAGAACAAAACATTTTGACATTTTTTGATCAAAATATTTTGTTGCCTTTTTTTGTTTTAGAATGGAATTTTCTTTCAAAATTTATTTTATTTTATATTATAAACATATTTTTAAAAAATTAAATGTCAAAACCAAAACAATGTTTCAGTTGACCCAACAAAAAACAAATAAGGAATTTTGTTCTTCAGGAAATTTTGAAATTTTTGTTTCTGTTCCATTCCTGAACCAAAATAAATTTCAAATCCATGGAATTTCCCAGAAAATAGAAAATTCAGTTCCTGAACTGCTCTAAATGTCATTTTACCATGAAGTTTGGGGGTACTGGTGTAGGTCAGTTTGTTAGAAGAAAAGTGATCCAGGATATTTTCTAGTCTAAGTTATTCATTTAAAATATGCACAAGGTCCCTGTTTACATTCTGTCTGTCAGATGCTTTGCTGGCTGATTCTTGCTTAGGTGCTCTGGATCTAACTGATTGCCACAGCTGGAGGTCTAGAAATAATTTCCCCCCAGATCAACTTGTCGGTGACAATGGGACGTTTATTGCATCCCTCTGCAGGCTCTGGGTATATCTCACTTCATCACGCCCCTACCATTGCAGAGGCCTCAAAGGCACTAAGGCTATGTCTACACTGGGGAATTTAGGTCGACTTTAATAAGTCGACTTTAATAAGTCGACTTTAAGTCAACCTTATTAACTCGACTTAGAGAGTCCACACAGGACTCCTAAATCGACTTAAGGTGGGCCATACTAAGTCAACTTAGAGAGTCTACAATAGACTTTCTAAGTCAACTAGTTAGGTCAGGGGGAGGTGAGGCTCCTTTGGAGCCTCGGCTCCCCAGGCTAGGAGGGCTTGTCCTAGGGAGAGCCAGCCCCACATGGCACTGACTCTCTACAGGCAGCAAGCCCCGGAGTGGTCCAGGAGAGAAGGGAGCGTGGAGCTCCCTTCTGCCCCAGAGCACTTGGCTCCCTTCTGCTTGGGACTTCTCGGGTCCCGGGCAGAAGGGAACCCTCCTAGCCTGGACTGCTTGGGTCCCAGGGAGAAGGGAGCAATTGCCGGCACAGCTGCTCTCCAGCTCCCAGGAAGCCTTCGGAGGCTTCCCAGGAGCTGGAGCGCGGTCCCAGCTAGGAGGGAGTGCGGGGCCCTGCACTCCCTCCTAGCTGGGACCGAGCGGTCTCGGCAAGAAGGGAGCTGGGAGAGCCTCCTGCCCCTCCTTAGCCCGGCAGAGCCAGGACGAGCCAGGAGCGGCTTCTTGGTCCCAGCAGAGCCAGCTGGCGCACAGCTGGCTCTGCCGGGACTGAGAAGTGGTGAGTGGCTTCTCAGTCCCAGCACAGCCAGCCGCCCACCTCCCGGGCTCTCCAGCCAGGGTTCCAGTGGGGGATCCCCTCCCACTGGAGCCCTAGCTGGGAAGCCCTTCTCCCCAGGACCGCGGCTCCCCTGGCAGGGAAGCCGCAGGTCTGGGGAGAAGGGAGCAGGGGCTCCCCAGGACAAGGGAGCCACATTGGCTCCCTTCTGCCAGGGAACCATGTGATGCTCCCTTGTCCCACCTGCCCCAAGTCGACTTAGGGTGTCCACACTGCTAAAGTCGACTTAAGAAGTTGACTTAAGCAATAAAGTCGATGTAAAACTAGGTTTTACAAAGTCGACTTTACTTTTCCTTAAGTTGACTTAAGCAACAGCTTAAGTTGATTTAAGGAAACTCCAGTGTGGACGCAGAGTAAACTAAGTTGACTTAATTTACAAGTGTATATGCACCCTAGTGAATCTCAGTCCCTCCTATTCCCTATCTTTGGCACATAATTAGGGTGACCAAGTTTCCTAAAGGAAAGTTTTCTTTCACATTCCTCCATGCCCTGCTAGAGATCACATTTCATTAAAATAAATAGCAGTAATAGTAATATATTTCATGACACCTTTCCTTCCAAAAGATCCCAGTTCACAAATGTGGCAAACTATATCTATATAGCAATTATTTCACTAAAAAACAGATGCCTCTAGGTTAGAATAAGGCACTCTTTAGGAGTGCAGAACAATGCTACCCAGTTTTCAAAGGGAAGTGTAGAATACTGTTTATAGTTAACCATTGAAACAATAGGGATAATTTACATAGACAGAAAATAAGTGTGACTCAACTGAAAAATAAGTTAGAATGGAATTGGTTTGACTCCTTAATCTTGGGAAAAATATAATAGGCTATTTAATGACTTTAAGTGATCAAGACTGGTTGTATGTATCATCCAGAAGAATGCACCACCACGATCAGAATCATCCATACTGTCATCCTGTAGCATTATTTCATTAATAATTATGGGCACAAAACTCACTGAAGTCAATGGAAAGTCCTACTATCTCAAAACTCACTGAAGTCAATGGAAAGTCCTACTATCTTCATCTGGCTTTGGATGCGGCCCTTCGAGGGAGAAATGCTACTTAGTAACTCACTAACATGTCAAAATCCTGTGCTATCCTTGGAGAAGTTTCATGCTTGCTAAGTATTTTTACTTTGTCATGGTGAAATTTAAATGCAGCCTTTACTATTTGGAAGTAGTGTGAGATTGAGTTAATATTTATAGTGATACCTAAGTAACAACCCCCTTAGTTGTAGCATTATTTTCAGAAGACATGTTATAAGAAATATTATTTCAAATACTTAACTCTTCTTCAGTTGAACCTGATTGTCATCAAACATGAAGCGTTTTGTTGTTGTTGTTGTTTTGGGGGTTTTTTGGTAATATTTTTCATATTTAGTTCAAGTTTACTTATCAATATTACAGTTTCTTTCACCTAAATATAGGCCATTATTCTTTAGCTATTATTTTATTAGTGTTTATTGTTAATTGTATGAAAACCTTTGCTGGAATGAACTGTCTTGCATGATCATTCAGCACAGTGTACCTTTTTATGCTTCCAATATTACTATCCATTCAGGGTACAATTTTATTTTAATTAGAGGGTTTTCTGTTATACAGGAATTGAAATCATTAGCTTCTCTCTCTTCTCTCAGAAAATAAACCAGATCCCAGGAAAATATGTTCCACATAGAATTTATACATGAGAAGAAATTCATTCCACAAGTGGAGTAAGACCTTTAAAAGACCTTTATCTACCTCATAGAATAAATTTGATATGCCTTACAAACCATTATGTGAACTCTTCCTCTCTGTGCATGCAGGTATAACTATCTCTTCTCTTAAGTGTTAATGCAATAATTTCCTTTCATATGATAAAACTGGTGGGGAGGTGAGAGGCAGTTTATTGTACTTTATTTGTATATGATTACTTATCAGGTTGTAAAAAGATAACATTTATTAAGCTTCTTCTAATAATCTTTCTCAAAAATCTAATAAATCTAAGCAGCTTAAAAATATGTTTGTGCTAGAAGATCTGTTCAATGGGACTGGACAGCTTGCTGGTAGGGTTGCTAACACTGTTTAAAGAATCCAGTTGAATATTTATATGTCCTGACAGTAGAGAATACACTGAAAGATGGCTGCACCTTAAGAAACTTTTTGTTTATATAGTTTTGCTAACATGATATTGAGATGTTTATCTTTTTGTGTGTGAAATATTGTTTTAGACATTTCCATAACAGCTTGAAAGGTGAAAGATTTTGGTAATATGGCCAACAGGCATGTTCAGAAGTGGACACAATGTTAGCAACATGTAATGTTGGCTTTGGTCTCAAATAAACATATTGTATACACCTCAGAAATCTGTCACTTAATACTCTGCCAGTTTAATGTTGTTGACTTGAAATTCATAAGAGGATTAATTATCCTTCATTTCTTTAAGATTGGCATCTTAATTGTAGCTGGGAAAGGCAGGCTGGCTTTGAGGAAATTTAATTTTGTTCATTTGTCATTGACAATATCACCTGCGGAACTAAAAATGTTGTTGAGGACAGATGCACTGGAGGGAGGGCAGCAGATATAATGCCCATAGTACCAAGTATTGGTTAAGTGTTTTTCTGATTCAGCAGTAGGACAAAACTGTGGCCTTGCATCTCACTATTTAAGCAAACATTCTTCTTAAAGTATTGCTTTTTTTCCTCTGTTATTTCCAACTGGATATATGATGAGGAGGCAAGTTTCTCATTATATTTCCTATTTGCCCAAGTATATGCCCATATTGAGAGAGCAGTTGAATCAAAAGACAGGCAATGCCATGGAGTTTTCATACAGGCAGGCAAGCAGATGAGAGAAAATTACGTCTAATTTTTTTCCAAATTGGTCCAAAGCTTGGTTCAAAATGAAAATGGAATTATGGATTGGGTAGCATCTCCAGTGGTTTACTCATCCTTACTGACAACAACCCTACAGCTACTTTACCTAACTAGAAAACCCACATGCTTTCTGGCATTATTTATTATAATAATAATAAATCCATAGAATCATATGGATTGGCAAGGCCAGGACTGATGATGGTTGCCACCTGTTTCTTCCAGAGAAATCTGTTGATACATTGAATATATGTTTCTTAGCACTTCCATTTCCACTGCCTATGCAATCAGCATTTTTATTTAAACCAATATATAATGTATAAACTCATTTTACCTTTGCACTATGAGAAAGACGATATCAGCCATTATTTTTTTGTTGAGGTGTTGGCAAGTTGCCAAAGGATCAGGGCCAGACCAGATCCTATATACACCACCTTAATCCCCTTTAAACCTACAAAATATTGCTGAAATGGCACTTAACTGGTGCATAAGCCTTGTGCAGATCTTTTGTGAATGAACTCCTTTCAGCTGAGCTAATACAACAGTAACAATGTGAACCTGCCTATACATGACTTATGACATCCTGTCAGTCCCATTTGTCCACGTCTGTTCCTTTTCCATTCAAGCATTCTATTTTGGCATAACTCAGGAGATGCAATAAAGTATAAGAGGCAAATCGTGTCAATTAAGCATCAACACAATGATGGAGTAACTCTCTGATGAAAAGGTGGCACTTATGTTTCTTGCCATCTAAATCCGTTCTTCTTGCTACCTCTGCCTGAGTGGGGCTATTATGTTTTAGTGAGCAGGCAAAATGTCATCCCAACACATGGCCATGAGTGTAGGCAGCAAAGAGATTATGTACTGTATAAACATTAAGTGTATTTGAGGGCAAGATTTCTAGCTAGAAATGTCAAAATTACTGTCCACCCTGAGCCTTTGTGTCTATAGTTAGAGGGATGCATGCCTTTTATCACCTCAGCTCACATCTGGATTAACTTCAAAAATAATATAGGCTTCCACAGCCACAGAGGGCAAGTTTTTAGCTCTGTTTAATCAGTATTTGTGTTCGAAGTGAAGGGGGGGGTTGAAGAGGGGTGCAGAATGCTCTGTTTTATGAAGATCATTACACATTTTTTATGTCACAAGGGCTTTAATGTTATATCCCTTTTATGGTGATGATAATGTTTGGCACTTGTAATGGATTTTTCAGTTTCCCTTTCTCGCACTCCCTAGTGATATACAGAGTAAAGTTATTAAACCTGTAGAATTGAGAGTTCTTACCCATATTTTATTTTCAATAGCTATATGCTGATCTGTTTTATCCCCAAGTCAGTTTACTTGGACATCATTTTAACATTTGCATTTTCTATGCCAGCAACTTTGTTACAATAGGATCTTTTCAAAAGAGTAAGCATTATTCCCTCTATACAGATGGGTTAAACTAAAGCACAAGGCGTATGTCTACACTAGCAATTTAGGTCGACTTAAGGACCCTTAAGTCAATTTAAATTACTCCCTGTCTACACCAGACTTTCATTAAGTTGACTTAAGGAATTTCTTAAGTCGACTTAATGAAAGCTTAAGTCGACTTAATAAGAATCACTCATTAGGGTCAACTTAAGCCTTAAGTCGACTGCTTACGTCAATTTAAGGACGGTGTGGACATGTAGTAACCCTTAAGTCACCTTTATTAAGTCATCTTAACAAAGTGGACTTTTTCTAGTGTAGACATAGCCAAGCAGACTTGTAACTTGTCCAAGACCAGTTTGTGACAGAGATGACAATAGAACCCATTTACTCTCAGTACTCTACTATGAATAATTGTTTAATTAAAATGGACAGATAAAATGTTTAGAAATAAAATGTGAGACATAATTATTAATCTGAAAATGATGTGTTTGCAATCGTTGTAATGTTATTATACTGTACAATTTATAACTTATTTCTATTCTGTTTAGTGCTAAAACTATATATGTACTAAAAATATTCCTTTTTATTATATTTAAAGTTCCAGGGGGCAAAAACCCCCAAACCTAAACAAAACCCAGGAACTTAGTAACTCACGTGAACTAAGATACAGAAAGATGAATGAAAGAGGCTAAATTACTCAAGGAAGAATAGAGTGCTGCTTCCATCATTTTCTTGGAATGTGCATTTGTTAGGTAGCTCTCTGACCCAGAAATAAGAATAAGATTCTTCTGTCACGTGATACACAATGAGCTATGGTCTCTGTAACCTTTCTGTTCACTTCTGCAGTGTAATCGTCTGGTTTGATGCCAAATATGCCATGCAAGGTTCCTGTATGAATGTTCATAACATATTCTGCATAATTATCTTGGTATCATGTTTCCTGTAGTGTCATGTATGTGTACAGATGTGAAGCATGTTACATAGCTCAGGGGGGAGGGGGATAATCAGAGCTGTCTCCAGTATCACGGAGACAACCAGAGCCATTTCCCAGTCAGCACTGCAAGCACGTACCCAGAGAAGATAACAAAGACAATGGGGCTAGCTAAATGCCTATAGCACCTTGGTCCAGGAAGAGACTGAAGGGAATTGGAAAACAAATACAGACACTTTGAAATGGGGAAAAGCTTGTGGCTTTTGCCAGGAAAAGACCATCTGAGGCGCAACTGAAGAGATTGTGCCTATCCACATGGCCAGGAGGGCCTAAGCTGGCTCACCAGCCATCAGCCTTGTGAGTAAGAATGAGGAGAATAGACTAAAGAATAATCTTGGAATAGTGTTATCAGTTTAGCATGCATTTTATATCTGTTATTTGCTTGTGGTAACTCCGGACTCATTTATTGAATGATCGTGCATTGATTTGCAATATACTCACTTAAAATCATATCCTAATCAATAAACTAGTATTTGTTTTATCTAAAGCTGTGTGGACTTTAGATGTTGTGAATGATTGGGCCTGTACATTTCTGTAATAAAAGGATGAACATAAGTCTATGATAATAGGGGAATGGACCCAATTCCTGTAGGACGGGAGTTCCTGGTGTGGCATCTAGGGGCTGGGAGTGCTCGCTGGGGGACAGTCACCTGAGTGGCCAGAGGGCACACATCCACTGCCTGGGACCAATTACATGCAGGAGGCTGGTGTGGACTGACTCAGGAGTGAGTCGTCACCTGGCAAAGCACAGTAAGTTGGGGCTCAGGAGTGGAGATCGGGGGTCATGGCGGAACACCAGACCAGATTCTGGGAGTGGTCTGTCACACCTTCCTAGGACAGAAAGAGGATAAGTGTCTTTATAGTAATCGTTTATGATAAACAAAAGATGATTTTTCCCCGTTTGCCACATATAGGATTTGAGAATTGCCCTCCATTATCCCCTATCTTTCGATGTTGTGAAGTGTGTCTATGTCTATGACTTAAAGCAGAACTAAATCTTAATGTGCAACCTCATCTTCTTTCCTTTAGCATGTAATTTTCTTCTCTGTTGGCCAAATTCTGGTTTTGGTTGAGCATGTACAGCTTCTACTGAAGTCTAGGAGATGTGTATGTATCTAGGGGGAGACTTTGGCCTTTTTTTCTTTCTCTACAGATTTGTTGGCCACACCTTGTTCTATACCAAGAGAGAAATGTACACAGCTCCTGTTGAAAACAACACAAATGTAACTTTAAGTGAAGAAGCTAATTTTCAAGTTTTTGTCAATTTAGAAGAATGGAGTTCAGTTCCTTGATCAAAGACTACCTACATCATCTTTCTGCTCAATGAACCTGCTGCTTGACAAGTGCTTTGAAATGTGTGACAAGCAATATTTCATAGAAGCAATAAACCACAACAAAACAAGTGTAAAAGAGATACTTGTCTAGTAATAATTATGCACAGACACTAGGATGCCCTTGTTTCTTCAAAGGAATTGTTTCAAGGGATATACCATTATCAATAAAACAATACTTGATAATATGACAATGAGTCTATGTGAATTTGCAATAGTTCTGAGTTCCTGCACATTTTTCTATAGTTAAAGAGCTTAAACAAAAGCCCAGTGGATGTCTTAAATGGTCTTTGAATCAGGCCCCATATGTTCATACTGATACAATTCAGTACAATTCATGTGTTGTATTCAGCACACATACATCATAAGATGTCTCAAAGTTTTCACCTCAGTCCTCATGTTTGTGGCCAACAATTCTTCATCAGACAGAGGTTGATCACCTCTATGATTCCAATTTTCAAAACCTTTGCCTCTCTATGTGGGTGTGAACACCTCCATGTGCACTTTCCCCCACACTGGTGACTATATGTGTGCATGTGTGACACGTATTGACAATATATGTGCTCATGTGATATTTAGGAAATTGTGAGCACACAAATGAAGGTAGTATGAAGTCCCCTTGACAAATCAGTTCTATATATCAGTAGTCTAGTTTATAAAAGACTTCTTATAGAAATATCCCAGTCAACTTTGATTCTTCTGACGAAAACCCTTGAGACTGTGACTACCTTGGAAAAGGAGTACAATATAGAAAAGACTCATAGATTTTCAGGCCTGAAGGGACCATCATGATCAACTAGTCTGAGCAGCTGTACATTGAAGGATAAAGAACCTTATCCACCCACACCTGTAATAGACCCCAAACCTTGGCTGAGTTACTCAAGTCTTCAAATCACGATTTAAAGACTTCAAGTTACGAATTGTTCCAGTTGCTAAAAGCAATTGAAAATCTTGGAATATTTGGTTGTAGTTATACACAACAGTGATCAAGTCATGTTCTAAAAAGAATTAACTGGATTCCCTCGTATTCCATTATATCTGTAGTATTCTTTTTCATTCTTAATGCCACTTCATGCGCAAAGTGAAAGAAGCCAATAGAGGCTGCATTGTCATAAAAAAACCTGGCAAATAGTCCACGTATTTTTGGACTCAGACCTTAATGTTCCCAGGCCATATTTTCTGTATTTTCAGGGCATGTCTACACTACAAGCACTACAGTGTCATAGCTACAGAACTGCAGCTATGCTGCTGTAGAATAGGGCTTTTCCATCACTGTAGTAAATCTGTTCCATCAAAAAGGGTAGCTAAGAATTCTTCCATTGATCTAGTTGTATCCTCACTGGGAGTTAGGTCAGCCGAACTATGTCACGTGCCCTGAGCAATATAGCTAAATTGTCATAAGTTTTAAGTAGAATAAAAAAAATCTATGCGGTCCCAAACACGGGCTGCCCTTTTCCATGGGGCAAGAATCAGGCCACTCTCCCAAGAGGATTTCATCCCTGTTTGTTTTGCACATTCAGCATACTTAGGCCCCTTTCCCAAGAGTTGTGTTTAGATTTAAGAAGAAGAGAATTTACCAATCATCACCTCTGCCAGAATATACCTTAGAAGTTTGGTCCTTGAATCCTGATGCAATTATGATAGAGTACGATGCTGTAAAATGTTAAAAAATGTAATCACATATTCATATGGGACCTGATTCTTACATTGAGCACTGTGTCACAACTCAAAACCACTTTTTATATCAGCATCAGTAAGACTGCTCAAATTGGGACTACAGATGTTAAGAAAAGCCACTGTTCAAGAAATGGTAGACCAGGGTGAAAAGGTACAAAACATTTCTCAGTTCTTAACATAGTAGGTTAGCAAGATTCAGATATAAACCTAAATCACAGAGAACAAACTGAAGTATTAATGAGCCTGTTGGAATCTTTTACTGAAAGTTAGTTTAGGAAGGAAAGAACCTAGACCAGATGGAAGACAGCAAGGCAGCTACTCACACTGTACAGACAGTCTAAAAAGTTGGTCAAAAACAAGGAAAACAATTTCAAGAAATTTTGGAAGTTATTCTCATTTAACAGTTGGAAATTTATTAATTGTCATGAAGTTTCACAAAGTTTCTGTGATTTTTTTTTAACTAAAATCTTAATCAAATCTTTATTTTTTCATTCACTTCAATCCCTGTTTTTCTCTCTGTCAATTACAAAAGCTACTATGCAGCCTTTCATGTATTTTGAAGCCAGATGGAAATAGCTTGTTCTCTGGCTGGGCCCCTGCAAGCTGTTGGGGGCTAAGGTGGGTGGGCCTCAGGGCCAAGTGGGTGTGCCCCAGCCCACCCAGACCCACCCCATGGCTATGTCCCTGCAATAAATCCCTCATTTTTCATTAAGAAAGCATTTCTTCTATTTCTGGTAAATGTAAATTTGAATAAAGATTTAAAAAACAATTTGATAACATTTTCATCAAAATTTCTATAAAAACATTGCTGGAAATTTCATGAAAATATAGAACGTTTTGTTAATACTGATTTTTCTGAAAAAAAAATTATTTTTTTAAAAAAGGTCATGCTCCCCTTCCCCCCATTATTGTGAAAATATTTAACCAGCTCTTTCAGACAGTTTGCACTCGTCCACCCAATTAATCCATATTGATTACGGTTAAAAACTCACTAATCCTGTATCTCTTAATCATTGTGCAGCCATTCTACAAAATGAATTGGAGGGGGATTTTTCAAAACTCTGACTGCATAGTGGGTTCCTGTAAACACTGTATGTGTTTGAAGAAGATAGAAATATTCATTCTGACCATTATCTGTACGGTAAATTAATGATATGACATCATCACAATATTTTCACTTGCATTATATTTGACAAAAGGTTTTGTTTTTTTTAATATTAGTAGAAGTTGATACTGCATCTGTAGCAACTGATCAGCAAAATGTTCATGACTCAGGAAAAGAACGACAATAGTTAGTCAAACTACTGGTATTCATGGTATCAAAAATGGATTATAAGCACTTGCCTGATGTGTAAGACAATATTAGCAGTGCCAGTGACCTTTTAGTTCTGCCAGTAGGGAGAGCTGGAAATCTTTTCAGACAAAAAACAGATAATTCAAAGACCACATAGTGTATTTTCATAAAGCCATCTGACAGAGAATTTAACCACCATGATCAGTGTCACTTGACATGAATGAATGAATGACACTGATATGAATTCTATATAATTTAAAATGAATGGTCACATTTTAAAGAAGGTAGACAAGGTATGCATTTGTGCTGCTTATTGTGTACCAACATAGATATGTACATTCAATTACTAGGCTTGCAAGTGCAAGTCAGGTGATTGCATGCATATGTGGCTATTTGTTGCCTATCTAACCATTTCTCATGCAGTCCCCAAGTTTGTTGTGTAACTACAGGGAGTATGCAGTTATTTTTTCATGCAAACCTCAGGCCTCCTTTTATAAGTGATCATAAAGATCCATAAACAAGGGCCCAATTTTAGGTCTCAGAGCTGTGCAACCTCACTGGATATTTTGGGTTGCAATCATATAACTAAGAATTGAATTTGATCCCAGAGCAATCAGTGGAATTTTAATAAGTAGGGATTGTAGAATTGGGACCCACCTGTGTGCTTGGAATTCCAGGCTATGCTGTGTATGTGTTCTGGTTGCACTGGGCGGCAGGTGTTCTTACTGATGTTGTTATGCATCTGATACAGATATCAGCTTGGCTGCATGCGTGAGTCTCTGTATGCGTGCTCCCTCAGGATTACCCCTGGCTCAGATCTTTAAGTGGGGCCTCTGTTAGCCCAGTGATCTAGAGCCTGGCTTGGATCTTAAGCAGGGACTGAGTTAGCTTGGTGATCCTAAGCCGAGGTGCTCCTTTGGTTAACACTCCAGGTTACCTTTAACTCAGGTCTTTTGTGAGGACTCAGTTAGCTCAGTGACCTTAAGCTTAGGCATACCCTGTGTGCAAGAATTAAACTGAGGCAACACTCACGATCGAAGAAACCAGCACGACCACGGATCCTTGTAGAGTTGAAGGTGCCAGGTTAGGCTTTGCTGAAATGTAGCACAATGGCAAACAAACTATCACAACAGATTTGTTGGCAGTATTCGTGCTCTCAATGCAATGGAACAGCTCAACTGACGGCGGGACTCTCCGTCACCCTCTATGGCTGAACGAAATCTGGGCTCTCAGGCTCCTGCTTTTATACTCTACTCGGACCTACTGACTAGGCTCCCTTTGGGGTACAAGGGTCTCTTGATTAGTTTACATACTCCTTCTCTGATGCCACCCATACATTTGATAGGTGCACGCATCACTGGACATCTCCATTCATCAAGGTGTAAGATTTGACCGTAACATTACCTTTAGATTTGGCCAGAATGTTCCCTTCAGGTTTGACCAATATATTACCCTCAGGTCTGACTGAAACATCACCTTTATCGCCTTGGCATTAGGCCCACCCAACGCCTTCTCCCTTTCAGGTGCCTTTCCACTCTTGCTGTAGCTGCGGCTGACTTCTTGCCAATTTCTGTGATGTCAGACTACTCCTATCAACTTGACCATTTATCCAGCTCAGGCCTGCTGGTTTGATTTGCTTTGCTAGGCCTTAAGCCTTATTCCTGATCATTTCTACTTATCTTTTTTATTTAACCTTTTACTTTCTCCTACATGTGTAAGGTAACAAAACTTAATTTGAGGATGTTTGGCTAAAATATATTTTCAAAGAAAATTCATTTTTTCAGAAGTCTATTATTTAAATCTTGTACTGCAGTAAACCCATAAATGCCACTGTTTCTCTGTGTCCTACCTACATAACATACATGAACTGAGAGAGAGCAGCGGACAGTCACATGATACAATTTACTTTAATTATTGAGGAATAACACATAAGTCTTCCAAGGCAGATCAGGGGATGAAAGCCATTAGCTCAAGTAGAATATGCATTGTAGTAAGTCACTCCTCAGAGATAATGTATTAGCTCATTTTAGTAAGTCTTCACATGAAGAAGTGCCTGTAAGCACACAGCACATAGTCATTTAGAGAGATGCCAACATTTTTAAAAAAATATTTTACTTCAGTGGGACCATTTGTGCAATAAGTGCAATGTAAATAATGTATCAGAATCTGGCCGTAAGTAATGTAGACTCACAATACCCCTTATAAGGTGACTGTTATTTTACTCATTCAGTAAACAGAAGCACTTAGAGGTTTAGGATCAAATTGACTTCAAAGGTAGCAGTTGGCATCCAACAACTTTGAATAAAAACAATGGATAGTTCAAGTTGCATACTGAAAATCTGAGCAACCACGTTTTAAAATGTTGCCTTTAATGTCTAGATGCCTTAATTTACTCAACAGATAACACAGAAGGAGAAAATTACTTACTTAGCATCACACAGTGACTTCATGGCAAAGGCACTGAGGCTATGTCTACACTAGAAAAGTGAAGTCAACCTTATTAAGTCGATTTAACAAAAGTCGGCTTAACTTTTCTAGTGTAGACATAGCCCCTTTTCGATCTTATTAAGTCGACTTAACACTTTAAGATGTTGGCGCTAATCCCCATCCACACTGGCTTAAGTTGACCTAATAAGGTTGATTTAAGCATTAGGTTGATCTAAAATGAGGTGTTATTAAGTCGGCTTAACTTTTCCTTAAGTCGACTTAAGGAAATGCTTAAGTCGACTTAAGGAAAGCCCAATGAGGACACAGAGTAGTTTAGGTCAACTTAAGCCGCCTTAAGTCAGCCTAACTTGTAAATGTAGATGCATCCTGAGAGAATTCAAGTGTCCTATCTTTCAGATCTATTCTATAGGTATGTCCTTTATAAATTGAAGCCACTGTTTTATCCACTTACTGCTTTGGGTTGTGTTGTAGCTTTCCTCTACCATTAAAACAAAGGATAGATTATTTTAAAAATTACCTTTCATTTAAATTAAATTGACTTCAACAGGAAGCTCAATTTTCTTGTTACATTGTTTCTCTGCATTTAGGCTTCTGTCACATTTGTATCTAGATGCTTTGGTCCACATTTAGATCTTGTCAGGGACCAGGACATGGGCAATCTGAACTAGTGGTCAGAGCAGAAGTCAGATGTCAGAGAAAGGAATCAAGGGCTAAAACAAGAGTCAGAAGCCATATATTAGAGCCAGGGGTCAAGTTACCATTAGAGCTGAAGATCAGGAACAAAGACAGAGGCCAAATGCCAAAGCCAAGGGTCAGAGTTGAAGTCAGAGTCAAACAAAGTGTCACAGTTGGAGTCAGAGAATAAGGGCAGGGAACAGGAACAAGGCAGGCTGAAGGCAAGAACTGAGGATGAGCTTGGGAATCAAACAGCATAGTCTGTAGCAACAGCCATCCAGGATATACCTTCTTTCCTAGACAACTGCCTGCATCTCTTTCTGGCTACAATAGTTATACCCAGTCCAGTCAGGGATTCTGGTGCCCCTTCAATCTGACCCCGTGGGGCATTATCTACTCTTAGTGGAGCCTAAAGTCTGAGGACTCCCAATTCTCCAGTCATTAGTGGTGGTTTTGTGGTGATGGTGATGGTGATGGTGACCTGTGTACCTGATTTACCGTTGTCTTGCATCCTGAGCCAGGTTCTTCACTACACACCCTATGTAGTGTGCAATACCTAAACAAAGTAGGTATAAAATACCTCAAATCAGAATGGCTGTATTTTACATTGACTTTGCTCAACTAGAAGTGACTACAGAAGTTGCAAGATAAATATCTAGGTTGTTTATTTTTAATGGCACCATTTCCCTAATTTAGGGATCAACTTGTAATGTCCATCTGACGCAGGATTATAAAGGGTTAAGGTAGCCAAATAGGCCAATTAATAGTTCAGACTGTACCTGGATGAGTAGCCAGGGAGAAAGGAGTTAATTAAAGGAGGCTCAATGAGGCAGGAACAGGCTGGACCTGTAAATGTTAGGAACTGAAAACATCAGGGTAGTGGAGAAAAGCTACAGGAAGCAAACAGCAGTCACTCCCTGGGAAGAAAGAGTTGGTTTGGAGCTGGTACTCCTAGAGGAGGAAACCAAGAAGAATAGGAAGCAACCCAGGAAAAGAGTAGTGAGGCTGCAAGGGTAAATCCAAGAACTACTGTGCTGCATTGAAACCCGGAGTAGTGGGCAGGCCCAAGTTCCCCTACTGTCCACTGGGAAGTGGCATCATCAGGACAGCACAGGATAAGGGCTGCTTGGGCTGCTGAGGGAGGTCTGCATGCTGTGAGGATGATGGGAGTGGCACCATTAACTGGCAGAGCTAAAATGCAGGTGTGATGTTCCCATCTTGGTCTGGTGTGCTGCTGTGTCCCCTGTTCCCCACTCTTGAACCCCAACTTACCATACCTTGCTGGTGAACCACCCACTCTTGGGTCAGTTCACGACAGCCTCCTGTGTGTAATTGGTTCCCCAGGCAGTGGAAGGGTACATTCACTTGCCACTCATGGGATGCTCCCCCAGAGAGCACCCCCAGCTCCTACATGCAATTCCAGGAATTTCCATCTGGTGAAAATGTGTGTGTGTCTATTAACTTCAATGGAGTTTCACCCTTTTACAACAACAAAGAACCAAAAAGTAACTAATGTTTACCAAATGAGAAGAGGTAAAACTAATAGAGGAAGATGTTATGCTAATGCTTTTTAGTGGATCGTACCAAAAATGGATGGTGATAAAAAACAAAGTAAAACTAGTAGAAACACCTGATATCTTTGTACATTTTTAAATAAGTAGTTGATTAGCATGTAAAAGCCCTTTTACAGATTGAATCTCATTGGCTATGTCTACACTTGTTAATTTAAGTCGACTTAGCATGTCTACACTTAAATTTTAAGTCGACTTTGGGGGGGACCCTACAAAGTCGACCCAGAGCATCCACACTGGATGCCTAGGAAGACTTGTAGGGGCTAGGTGGACCTTGGACTGGTCCACGGTGGCAGGGGGGCACCCCTTGCCAAGTGCCAGGGGGCTCAGCCTTTGCCCCATTGTACCTATGTACAATGGGGCAAAGGGGGGACAGGGACCCTGGCAGGGCATAGGGGCAGGGTGGGCAGGGCTCTGCCCTGTCCTGTGGGGGGCATGCCAGGCTCTGGCTGTGCCAGCCACCCTGGCAGGGAGGGCAGTGGGGAAGTCCCGGAGAGCCCTAAGTCGACTTAGAGTCAACTTAGGGCTACTCCACGTCTACACTGGCTTAAGCTGACTTTAGAAAGTCGACTTAACCCAAAAGTCAACTTAAAAGTAGGTTTAACAAAGTCGACTTAATTTTCCTTAAGTCGACTTAAGCAGCTGCTTAAGTCGACTTAAGGAAAGTGTAGTGTAGACGCAGAGTCAATTAAGTCGAGTTAAGCAAGCTTAAGTCGATTTAATTTACAAGTGTAGACGCATCCATTGTTATCAGCTTCAAAAATGCCAGAAGAAGACTCAACAATCCAGAAGCTAAATTCCTGATTGTGTTTTATTTTCTTTTTGGCATATTTAATTTGGAATACACCTTATTGTCCCTTTCATATACTTCTATAATGTTCATTGCTGCTAAGAGAAATCACACACACAATGGCTATGTCTACACTTGAAAAGTTAGGTCGACTTTATGAAGTCAACTTAATAAGGTTGACTTTAAGTTGACTGAAAGTGGACCTTATTAAGGCGACATAACAAGTCAACTTTTCAAGTGTAGACATGGCCCCTTTTTGACCTTATTAAGTCGACTTAACGTTTTAAATCAACTTAATAAGATCCACCAAGGCACTAATCCCCGTCTCCACTGGCTTAAGTCACCTTAATAAAGTTGATTTAAGCACTAGTTCAAATTAAAACAAGGTGTTATTAATTCGAACTAACTTTTCCTTAATTCAACTTAAGGAACAGTTTAAATCGACTTAAGGAAAGCCCAGTGTAGATGCAGAGTATTTTATGTATTTTCAACCTCCTTAAATCGACTTAATCTGTAAGTGTAGATGCACCCATAGGGTATGTCTACACTGGAGGCTCTGTTAAGTCAACTTAGAGTCCACATTGAAAACTCCTGTCAACTGCCTGCGTCCATACTGGCAGGTGCTATGTTGATGGAGGAATGGTGTATTGTGGGTAGCTGGGAGGGGGCTTGGAGACCAATTAGGTCGACTTGTGGGCTTTCCCCGTCCACACTGGCTTAAGTCAACTTAATAAGGTTGACTTAAGCATTAAGTCGATTATAAGAGGAGGTGTTATTAAGTCGACTTAAGGAAGCTCTTAAGTCGACTTAATAAAAGCCCAATGTGGACGCAAGAGTCTGTAGGTCAACTTAACCTTCTTTAAGTCGACCTAAGGCTCCAATGTAGACATACCCATAGAGATTAGAACTCTTACCCAAAGAATTCAATTTCAACATGCCATACAGGTAGAGCAAATATGAGATACATAAGGGATTCTGAGACTTTGTTAATAGTAAGGAAATGGTATTGGGATTTTCTTAAATGACAGGCAAAGACATCTTCCAGCTATCACAAAGTGATGTCAGAATGATATTTCCATGAACTGGAAGCAAAGAAGGATTTTCTTATAGGTTGTTAGAGGAGGGAGGTGGGAGATCTGAGGTTGCTGCCTGTAATGTATGTTCATTTACAGACTACAGTTACAATTATTTTCTTCAGCCAGCATGAATTGAAATACATGTATAAAAACATACAGGTATTGGAATTTTCAACCCAAATCAGAATCCTAATTAACTGTAAATCAGTAAAGCCAGTAGCCCGAGGTATCTTAAAATGAGAACTTTGTACATGAAAGGCTGTACATGCCCCCCAAATCTAAGTATTTTCTACTCATAAACTGCTAAATTCACTGCAGCAGCTTCTGTGACTATTATTATTCTCCTCAGGCATATACAAGAACAGTTAACTGAAAACAAATATAAGTTTGCAACACAGAGAACAAGTCATTTTATGGACATATCAAAAACCTCCAACTGAAGAAAGAACACAAAATATTTGTGCTAAGGAAGGAATATGGCATTAAAGTCAGCAGAAAATGTGGCCTATTGTACTTTCTCATGTACTTCTTTAATCTGTTCATTTGTATGTTGAAAAGACATCAATATCTGTGGGAAGACTATGTAAGCAGTAAAAACAACGTTGGGACTTACTAGTACATTTGGAATTCACACAGCACCAAGCTCAAAATTTGAAGAGAAGCATGTTACAAAACAAACTGAATAGGACTGAGACGGAGCAATGTGTTGTCTGAGATATACAGAAGGTTTTTGATTATATGGGGCATTGGCTTGATTCTTGATTTCAACCGGGCTCAGGAACAAGTCCTCACTAAAAATTTGGCCTTATGTGTACATGCAGCACGCAACAAAGCAAAACACCATAAACCCTCTGGCACATTGGGGAGTTTTAGATTAATCTAACTATCTTGTTTCATTAATGCTTAATCATCATCATATAACTTTCAGACAGTTCACGGACAGAGTCTGCTACCCTTATTCATGCTGAGTAGTATCTCACCCAAGAAGTTGCCCTGTTGATTCTAAGGATGGGATTTGGAGTCCCATGAATTCCAAGGCTGGAATCTCAGCTGCTGTATTTCAACGTTCTACATATGAAATCTTGCCAAAAGATTGCATGTGTCTTTCCTCAGGCATATCTTAATTCACTTCAGCAGGCTACTCACACTTACAAAGCACACTCTAAAACTTCTAGATATATTGAAAAAGAAGGAATAAGAAATAAAGGGACCTGCTCTTTCTCTCTCTCCACTTTCAGTACTGAACACCAGCCAAAAAGACCTGTTGTAGAAACTGAAAAATATAACAAATCACGACAACACAAAAAACATACAGTATAAGTTAGGAAGGATGAATCCTGAGGACTATCCAGTGCCACAAGGTGAACTTGCCAAGATCTTCTCCAAACTTTGCAACTGAAATATTGATGCCAGAGAGTATTACAGAAAGTACAGGTGGAAAAGAAGAAAAGTGGTAGGGGACAATGAGAAGGATTGATCAATACTAAAATCTGTGGCTGACTCCTCAGAAATCAATGGTCACTTTCTGATGTATAGAATTTACCACAGATATAAATAACAGAAACAGTAGGAAACTGAGCAAGGGAGAAAATAGGTAGAAAAGAAGGGCGGGGGGGAAAATATGTACTGTTGAGCTTCATTACTCTCCCAAAGGAAATGGTGGAAGCCCCACACAGCAGAGAGCAATTCTTCACTGGAAGGAAAATGAACAGAACCTCTCTCCTTCAAATCCCACCTCCAGCCCCACTTCTTTCCAAGGTTTCTCTAATGGAGTGAAAAAAGAGTAGGAATGGCTCACGCTCAAGCAGTAAGCCTATTATAAATGCAGATTTCTGTTATATTTTGTCAATGGATATGGACAATTTTCTCTGTAACACCCTAGGAAAACCACCCAAGCATGAAATCTTGGCTGCAATGAAGCCAATTAGAGGATTATCAATGACCTCAAAGTGGAGGGGTGTGTGTGTGTGTGTGTGTGGGGGGGGGGTTGGAAATTTCATACAAAATGTTGGCCTCATTAGCAAATACAAAAGAAAACACCTGTGTGGTAAATACTAAATCCCTGTGTGCCAGAGGTTCCACTGCTGGTTTTCAGCACATACAAACTGTACTACCAAGATGTAGAGTAGTTCCAGCCATCATAGACACACAATCTACCGTATGGTAAAGAGCCTACAAACTAGCAGGGTTGTGGGGCAACTTAGATCTGCCCCCAGACCAGAAGAATCCCAACCAATGGAAGGCAGTACTGCAAATACCACCTCCGTAGTCACTGAATGGTTGTCTAATTGCATGTGTTTAGCCACATCTGTCAGCTACATCAGAGATCCAACTGTTAAATATTTCATTCAGGAATTTTACAGGGATGTGCAACATTCCTTGGAAGGCTTTAGAGCCATATGCTAATGAATAAATTATAAGATATAATTATGGTATTTTAATCTCTGACAGATATAATTTTGTTCCAGTATTATCTAAGTGCAGAAAAGGAAGCTGCTGTTTTCCTCAGACCAGTACTCCAAGATTTCAAGAGAAAAGCAGCAACTCTAAATATTTGTGAAGAATGACATATTTGGTAAATATTGCCCCAGATAACTGTTCTGATTACCCATTGGGACCCCAACAGAAATGTGTTTCAGATGATGCTACTATTGTATATTCACAGACCAAATGATGATGTGTGTGCTGTCAGTTACAAAAGCTACTATGCAGCCTTTCATGTATTTTGAAGCCAAATTGAAATAGCTTGAATAAATAAATAAAAAAATAAATAAAAAGCTTAAATCAGTCTCTAGATACAGGGGTATTTACTGTCTGAACACTATCCATATGTATCTGAAATCAGATCTGCAGATGTCACCCTTAGCCAGAAACACAAACACAGAGCACAGTCCTGAAATTTTCAGTCAGGTCGACCTTGTCCTTTGTGCAGGGCCAGATTAAGGATCCTGCAGGCCTGGGGATGTCCACTTTTGTGCCCTCCTCTCCGCCCCCCCTTTACGGCAGTCAGGGGCGAGGCAGCACTCAGGTGCTGTGGTCCAGGGGACCCTCCAGCTGCATGGGGTAGGCCAGTGCTCAGTGCTAGGGCCTGGCCAGCGGAATCTAGGACCTCCAGACCAGCCAACCACAGAGGTGAGGAAGCACTGGGGTCTTGCAGACCAGCCAGCTGCGGTGGTGTTCCGGACCTGCCACCAATGCCTAATTTATTTTTACAGGGCAGCATGTGGCAGGGGCCCCCTTAGCCCGGGGTCTGGGGCTGCAGTCCATAAAACCTCTTTGTTAGTCCAGCCCTGCCTCTGTGAGGAGACCACTCCCGCTCCTTCTCTTTCACACACAGACTCCTCTGCAGCAGTCATGCATAAGTGTTATCCTGGTGTAGATCCTGTTCTCTCCAGGGTGTAGAGTGCTTCCTTCATTCATTCACCATTCCTAACAGGAACAAGGAAGGAACTAAGGTCCCACAGCTACCACAAAATGATCAACAAATCTTTGCAGTCACATAGGTACAGTATAATGTATGCCCTTCTGTGCTTGTACTGAGGCAGAGTGACCTCCTGCTGAATCAGAAGGAGAGTAGCCAACTGCTGAATTTGGGTGGGTGGAGCCAAGACAGGCTCAGTCCTCACACTGGAAGCCAGGGGGCAGGATCGGAAGCATAAAGCCTGAACCCTGTAGTTCAGGTGTGAGCCAGTGGCTGGAGGAGACAGGTGCCTCCCATCTGTCCTGCAGGAAGAGTTCAAGGAGAACATTTGCTGCACTGAAGACTGGCTGGAGCTGCTGATGTTGCTGACTGATCTGGGCATGGAAGAGTGGATGGGCCCACCACTGGTTACCTACCCCAAGGAGACCAATGGAACCCATGGACCCAAGTATAGCCAAAGTGGAGAATAGGAAGTGGTCCAGGACCAGTTGAACCTGGTCACCACGTTGCTGGATTCCCTGTTGATCCAATGGTGGGACACCCTGCCTATGTTAGGGCCCTGGGCAATGATCTGATGGAGTAGGGTGGACCTGGGTCCCCCTACTCCCCTGGAGAGTAGCAGCTCCCCACTTGAGGCCTGTGTTTGGTGCCTAGCTGTGCCTGAGGGCCTCGGATCCTAGACTTCTGACTGCTTTGCCCTGATTGCAGTCCAGAGTCCCCCTGTTGGAGCCCCTATTTGTTTGTGGTACACAGACACTACTTGTGCACCTAAACCTTTGCTGCTCTGTGCTGCCTAGGGGCCTGAGCCCTAGATTGTTGATTTAGAACGTTTGATGTTCTGTCCAGATTGCAGGCCAGAGCCCTTAACTATTGGCATCCTGCCCTGTTTAAGCACCAGGGCTTATAGCCTGTAGGTTTGATCTACTCCACCTGAGGGCCAGAGCCTTACAGCAGTGGTCTCCAACCAGTAGATCATGATCTACTTCTGAACAGCCATTGCAGTTAAAACCTATGAGCGTTTCTCTATCTACTGGCGAAAGGTTGGAGACTACTGCCTTAAAGTGTTTACTCCGCTTCTAATTCCCTGATTATGAATGGAATCCCATGATGTAGTGAGGCAGAACGGCCTTCCGCTGAGTCAGAGGGGGAGGAGCCAACGACTGAACCCACTACAGTGCCCCAGAAAACTGAGGGTGAATAACTTTCAATGGTCCTTTTAGGCAGTGCATTTTAGCACTCCCCAATAAAAAAAGTGAGCTCTAATAATTACTCAGGCACATGCTGAAAAATTTAGGGTGGAATTTTTGAAGGGCTCAAAGGAGATTCCCAACATTCACTGAAAATCAACAAGAGATGGATGCCATAATCCTCTTTGAAATTTTCAGCCTGAGGACTTAATTCAGCAAAACGTTTAAGCATTTGTAGAACTTAATCATGTGCATAAACCCTATTAACTTTAATAGAACTCAAGCATTTGCTTCAACATTTTGCCAGACTAGTTTCTTTGGCCCTGAACAGCAAAGCACTTAAGCATATTCTTATCTTTAAGTATATGTTTAGTTCCATTGATTCAATGGGCCTAATTTCATGCTTAAAGTAAAGCACATGCTTAAATGGTTTCCTGAATCATGGCCTTAATAAATAACATAATGACCCAAATTCATGTGTGATTTGATTCCAGTTACATCAATAGATTGAATGCACAGATGCCTAGTGCCCAATATATTCTGAAGGTAAAATAAATAAATGAAATTGTCCATTGGTGTAGAAATTCCCAATATTCCAAATAGTAAAATTAAACAAAATCTAAATGAATGGAATGCAAGAAAATGATTTATAAAATAATATAAATCAAATTAAAGATCCAGTTCAGGAAGTATTTGTGAGCATGATTTGCTTTAAAGAATGAGTTGTTCTACTGAGGTCAACAGTACTATTTACGGGCTTAAATTTAGGCATATGCTTTAAGTATCTTGATGAATAAGGGCCCAGGATATAAATCCTCTTTTATGTATTAAATTAAGTGAAATCCTTTAGATTGCTCAAATCATGTTGCTTTGCCTAAGAAATTAAAAAGTACTGCTCTACTGTGATGGTTATATATTCACAATAAATCCAGACATAAAAATCAATAGAAATATTTAAGCCTCTGATGCTGAAGAAGTGTCCTGTGGAAAAATATCAAATGTTAGACAATTGAACCTCATAACTATGGCACATTATTACTATAGGCAAAGAATTGTTGAGATTCATATTTATCAATCTTTTTTCAGAAGAGTATGAAAACAGTTTGCAAATAAAACATATGATTTATTTTATGACACCTAATTGTCCCAGATTTTCTGGGCTTATCCACGGTTATATAAATGAATGTGAATACATTTATATAAAGCATGTTATATAAGCAACTTGCTATGTGATTATCTATTTCAAATTTTATACAAGTAATTTGTTTCACTAAAAATACACACAAAAAAACCCTAAATAGATTCAATAAAAAAATTAATGAAATCATAGGGATATGTTTGGTTTATGCAAGATGCCACAACTATATGCTAAATATATCAAAAGTTTATGTTATCATAACAGTGTGTCATTACCAGTTAATAATCAGAGTACTGCATGTATATTTCGTTTTCCTCAGACAGACCATAACATCCATTTCCATTTTCTATAGGTATTGAGGTTTTAAGGATATTTTAATATCGGGCTCTTACTCTATACTGTCAGAATGCTGCAAAGTAAGTAAAAAAGACTAAGCAATGATCTAAGCTTAGTCAAATCTATGTTCCAAATGCCAATAATGATTATTTGCCCTGAACAAAGACAGTTTCTAAAATGATGTCATTCTTCAGCTTTTACAGTACTGAGCACTCATCAGATCATACAGACAAATATCTGAAGAGGAGTTGAATATTATACACAACATATGTGATGGCATGTGTTCCAATAATTATTACAGCAAACCATATGGTTAAAAATGTATATACACAAGCTGAACAAAAGATTTACTAGCTGTAAAAGTAATTCCTTTCAAATAAATCTGGCATTTAGCTGAAAAATTACTGTTAGAAAGTTACAATATCTAGAGTAAATTGATTTTATTTACTTTTAACATATAATTAGAAATGATTAATAATTGTTTTGCTATTCCACCACAATATCTGAACCTTAGTCACAGGACAAAATGTAATTGACTTCTTCCCCATCCTGTATGGTGTAAAGAACACAGTTTGTAGAAGTTTAATTTTGATTGTTAACATTAAACTGGTCACAACAACTAGGGAAAATATGCTCGCCGCTACACTGTTTAAGGTCCACCCCCGGGATGTTATTCATCGAGGGTTGCGAGCGGACCAGGGTTCTTTTGGCCATAGGGATTATAGCCCTACCTTTGTCCGGTGACTGATTGGAGGCCTTTGATATTACACAAGAAGTCAGGAGATATACACAATAGAGGATTGAACCGAGCCAGCCGGCAATCCACACGAACATTATGGGAACTGAGTATTACTCCCATGAGGGAAGAAACGAGAATGACAGGGGTGCAAGGGAAGTCAATATTGAGAGGAAAAATATCAGGGGAATCAGGAGAGTTATGAATAAAAGAGATTTATTTTCGATTACCATAATTACAAGTCTGAGGCTTCTCGTTTCCTGTCGAGGAAGCTTTCAAAGAGTTACAGACAACAATGATGCAGTTTCAAAAGCAAAAAGTCTGTGTGTGTGTCTATACCTTCATATGTTGCAGCAGGCCTTAAAGGCTATGGATATAACTGGGACTTAATGGCCCATTTAAATGCTAAAACTATTCTTATTATACTGTGTTAAGTTCTCCTCTAACTTACAAGGAGTCACAGCCTAACCAACCTGTCCTCCCAGGCTCGGGGTGCTAACTATCGGTCCCTAACCTTATCCCTAAGCCAACCTGTTCTCCCAGGCACGGGGTACTAAACTACTTTGATCCTTGCCCCAGGACTTCGGGTTACTAAGATCTTCCCATTACTGTTTCATCAATCTGTAGCTACTATTCATGAACCAGCCTTCACCGAGGTCTATGTGTGCACTTGTAACTAGTTACTTACCAGCGCTTCCCCGCCAACGTGTCGGGTCCGTCTCACCTAGGATCGGGATCGACCATTCTTGTCCGTTGCTTCATGCCAGTCCCGTCACCTGTCCGGATCAGGGGTGCTGACTCTTCTCCCTAGCTACAGCAGCCCCCACTTGAAAGCTGCTGAGCCTCTGTTCCCCTTTACGGGGGTCCGGGGCTGACTTTTATAGGGATTAAGTCCCTCATGCCCCCACCTTTGTTTTCACACCTTTTGCAGATGAGCTCCTTGCAACTTTTAGTTTGCAGAGCTTTTGCAGACTATTAAAACGGCCGAGTTCTTGGCATATGTCCAGGGGAGTTGTTGCTGGGCAGACAAGACCCTTAGAGGTTAGCTCGGGCTTGTTGTTAGGCAGAATAGACCTTTGAAGGTTGGTTCAGGCTGGAACCTATGCTTTACTATGAGCTAAGCTTATCCTATTCCTAAGACTATCAAATATCCCCTTATCCAACCCCACTTTCTACAAAATAGTAAAAATGTGTGTGTACAAGGTCTAAAAGAACAAAAACATGGCCATTATAATATTATCATTTAGCATATATGAACTGAAATGTATTTTTAAAGATAAAGTTAATGCCTCCCTTTGAAATGCTCATGTTAAAATAAAAAACACAACTTTAATAGAAGGCTGACATAGGTACTGTATGAAGAATTACAGCTTAGAAAATTAATAAAAATAGTATCTAAAACAGTATTAGTAAGATATGAAGCTCATTCATTAATGGTCTCTGTGATAATATATCACTGAAAATGTTGCATGAAGGACAGTCTTTGATAGGATTATGTACAGTATAATAGCAAGATATTGAAATTAAAATTCACTGAGAAGATACATCTTGTGAACTGAAGGGTAAGAAGATAATAATGGTAACATTAATAATAATAAATAACAAGTATAAAATGATTCACATAAATAGAATTTCCATCAGCAATCATTACTGTAATTATGAGAATGATAAAGTAATAACCTACAGTAAATAGCTAATCTTTATTGACTCACTATTTGAATTCTTTTTTTTTTTTTAAAAGCCTTTAGAATTGCTGTCAATAACAGTAATGTGTACATGGGGGGGGGGGGGGAGTTATACAGAGCAGAAATTGCAGAAAACAGTATTGCATTATTTTTTTCCAAAGAATCATCTGAGGACATTTATATTCTTTGGTGCACAATAAGAAGAAATTATTCCTAAAAGAATTTCCCCATTTATTTAATTAATGCTGTGGGATTTATTTTAACACATGGTTCTGGGGGTTCCAACAACTTACTGGGAAAATTCAGAAAGTTCAGTGTCTCGCTTTTTAATCACAACCTTCTCCAAGGTGGAAATTGTTCTTCATCAATGGCATCTAGGAAGAAAAGACAGACCATCAGCAGTCTAACCTACAGCAGCCCCAGGGGCAGCTCCACCGCCACCAGCAAAGTTAGCGCTAAAGGCAACCGAAAGGCCAAGCAAGGGGCCAGATAAGAAAAATAGCTAGCAACTAACTACTGCTGTTAGGAAATATATTCCAGAATTTAGCATACAGTTCCTTAACCTGCCAAACAAATGTTCTGCTTAGCAGTGGGAGTTAGTTCCAATGCTAAAAGAGATAAAAGAGAAAGAGTCAGAAGGATCCTAAAGAGTATTTAACACTGGGGGCTGACATGACACACTGACATAGTACTGTTGAAATTAAGAACCAGTTTCAATTCCCTTTGGATTTGTAGCAGAACTTGAAAAAGCTTATGTTGTGTCTGAAAAAAAATACATTATTATGAACAGAGACTTAGTTTAATTCATTAGATTTTCATTTTTTATATATTTCTTGCCATAATGATACCTTTCCTTAATTAATAATGTGGATATCCATGGCCTTTGAGCCTGCAAACATATAATATAAAAGTCTTCTCAGCCTGTTTTGTTTCAAATTAAGAAGGAGCTGATTCATGAAAGAATATTTACTTCTGCAGTATACAGAATGTTCACAGTTGTGCTATGCGTTGTAATACAATACAATGGCTTAGGGCTTGTGACAGGGAGCTGGCTGAAAACCTAATATTAAGCCAGCCCACTGCCACTGAACCCTAATTAATAGGGGATTGAAGCTGGCTGAGTGAGCCTGTGGGGAATGGGCCAAGACTTGTGAGGCAGCCCCTCTAAAGGCTCACAGAGGGAGTTGGGAAGTTTGAGTGAGAAGCACAGTAAGAAGTGAACTGCCCTGCAAAAGTGTCTGGAGCTGTATGGCCCCTGAGCCTGGACAGTGTACGTAGATAGATGGTGGTGGGTCACAGCCTGTGAATGAAAAACACTGGTGGGAGCAGAAAGCTGTATTTGTGTGTGGTTTATGGGGAAGAAGTCTGGAAAAACAAGAGGGCAAGCACAAATCTGCTACAGCCCCAATTCTAAAAACATGTATGCAGGTGAATACCCGTGTGAATAATCCCATTGAACTTGATGGACCTACTCATTGAGCATAATTACTTATCTGCATGCATGTATTCAGAATTGGATCCTTAGTGTGAAAAGGTCCAAGAATGTACAAAGATCTATTTTTGATTTGCAAACATTTTTTCTCACCAGTTTTTAGAAAAGAAGTGGCAACTAACAAAAAAATTAAGAGATGGAAATACCAGAGCTTTCACGGGAAAATAACATGCACCCAATGCTAGTCTATCTCCCTTTCACAGTAGAAATTTATATCATTCTAGTGATGGCATCACACCATGCTGGCATTAAAGCTAGAACAAACGATCATTACTGCACTACAGATATTTGGTTTCTATGTGGACTATGCTGCACATGAAAAGTTGTAGGCACTAAAACAGAGGCCTGATTAAGAATCTGATCCTGCCTCCTGCTCAGGTAGTGCAATCATTGCAGTGGAGAGGGAGGGGGGGAGTCTAGGAATTGGAGGCAGCCACAGCTAAAAAGGAAAGAGTAAATGGCTTGCTTAATTTTTTTTTTTAAATATATGAATAAGTATATGAGATTATGCACACTGTAAATGGGGCATGCAATTTTAAAAGAATAAAGCCCTAAAATTCTGCTGTTTAGCCAATTGTTAATTAGATAATTTAAATATATTAAAAATAACTACTGATTTTAAACTGTTTTCTATATTTCTGTTGATTGTTTCTTCTAAAAGTAAAATGATCTCAGTTATTTGATTGCTCTACACTAAATAGCTAATATTTCTAAAGAACCATGAAAAAATATTAACACTATAGAAACAATGGTTCAGTAATTACTTTTTGCTGTGGAATGAGGTTAGGCATTTATCCTTTTAGAACCCTAATACACAAAGTCAGCTCTGCCTCTGTGGTCCTTTTGGCTTTGTTGATAAATGTATTGTACAGGATAGCTTGTATGACCACTACAGTATTTGAGGTCATGCTAGGCTGTTAGCACAAATGGTGTGAACAATAGCTTATATGCCACTTAACTCCTTGGGAGAAACAGTTAACCTTGCCAGAGAGGACAGATCAGTCATGTATAGTTATTAAAGTCTAGAAGGTTTTGTTATACTCAGAACTACTTTTTTAAAAGTACACTACTCTTCTGTTATTAGCTTTCCCAAGCAGGAAAGCAACTAAGCAATCAGCCATCATCTATAATATCTTTATGAAATAGGTATTCAAAGTTTTAAAAAAAGAAGTTTTCATGGACGTATCTCACTCAACACACCTGCACTGCAGAAGCTGAAAACACATTTTATTTACTTCATCATTAGACTTCCTAATCCCTAAAATATTCTACTGAATTAACAATACAGAAACCTATAGCTCTGAGAGATACAAAAATTCTGAGAGATTTATTTTGATGACCATAAAATTAAAGTTCAAACACAAATGAAAGTGGATCATTTTGATTATGAATTTCAAAAATCATCTTAAGATCCTCTAATTGACTGAGCTGTCTGTAACACTGATGGCCCTTATCATTCCTAGACATAATTTACAATTAACTAAAGAAAGTACCTTGAAAGCAATTTTAATCCCCATAGTTACTTAAGGATGGGGAAGGCACAGTGAGAAGGGGGAGGGGGGGAACAAAGTAGGATTTTTGCTATGGACCTATCTCCATATGAAGAACAGACTTTAGTGATAAGACTAACATTAAGATCATCAGTCACATTTTAATGATGTAATAATGTGGCCAACTATATACTGTGATCCAGTGACTCTATTACCTTAACCAATCTAAGCAGGGCTGAGCTATGTCAACATTTGGCTATGAGACCTTCCCACAGCACTGATAGCAATGTACCACAGGTGTTGTTGATTCAGTATCTGGTACACTCCATTCTAACACAATACTGAAGAAAGGGGCCATCTTTCAGGTGAGATATAAACATAAAAGTCCTCATCACTTGGTGTCATTCAAGATTCCATGGTATTTTTGGTGAAAGTATGGGCATTAACTCTGGTATCCTGACCAAGTTCCAATGCAGGACTCTCAAACTATCAGTCAGTCTAGTCTCATTTCTTACTATATTAATCACTCCAGTATATAGGTGAATAAATTGACCTTCATATAGGGTTCAGTTGTGCCTGTGTTATTTTGGTCCATGGGAATGCAAAGCCCTAGGGAACCTCTGGATGTCACAACGTGGGGAAGTAGTAGCACAGCCTAGCAAAAGTGCAGCCCCTAGGCACTGCCCTTGCTGACCTTAATGAGAACTGTGCCTAACTGGTCCCATGGAACCCTATAAGAAGACCACTTTACACTCAACTGAAATGTAGCCACCTATTGAATGACTCAGAGCAGCTGTGTACAGCAATGCTACAGAGCAGTTTTAGGAGGAGAAGTAATAAAGAATATCATATCCCACATGCATGTGGAAACAAATACCTTAAGAGGCGAGCTATAGCAAAAATCTGTTTCTAGGTGCTTAGTGAACTACATAAATTCATGTGCACATTTGCCTGTATATGAACATGTTGTTAGTAAGAACTGAAATACCAGTAAGGAAGAGAAGTGCATTTTCCCTGGCTATACGAGGAGATAAGAAAAGAAAGAATTTTACCACCCCTGCCTATTTAAATCTTCTAACTAGGAAAATTAAACCATGTCTCTTTATTTATTTATTGCACTTGTAAAAAGATTAATGGGGATGTGATTCCTTCAGGCTTTTACATATAACCCCTTCACACAAGGAACAAAATTATACAGTGCAGCAAATGAACTAAATTAGCTACATTTATTTAAATAACTGCGATGTAGGAAACAATAAATCAACAAAAATCTTCACAAAATTGTGTTTACAAAGTGTCTTGTAATTTGTTTTATCAAGGACACAGACTTTTAGCTCTTAGCTAAGCTTGCTTCTAACAGTCGATTATCATATCAACTGTTAATGAGTGTTTGCTATAGAAACCATCAGATCTCTAGCAACAAAAAGTATGTGAAACTTCCCTCATACTCTCCTTTAAGACATGGCTACCAACCCTACATGAGATACATTTTCCTAATAAACATTTTTCCAAAGGTTTCTAAAAACTTGGGAGACAATCAAAATTAAATGACAGAACTTTGTTAAATCAAAAAAGGGTTATTTGAATGGACATAATCATACAATTATCTCATCTTCACTGAATTTCAAAGGACTCTATCTATATCTAGTCCTATATCAGGAGTAAGTGAGTAGGGGGAGCTCTAATGCTGAACCTATGATGTATTCATAAATCAGTACTTTCAGAGCCTGTCATGGGTTCCATAATGAGGGTCATTATTCAGGCAGAGTGTCAAAACTACTATCAAAGGACCTTCTCAGAATCACAATCATTCTGTTTCTTGTTAAATAAGCAATGTAGTACACAAAAATGGCAAACAAGAAGCAGGTCAATTTGATACAGTATGAGGGCACAGAGAGCTCTAGAGTAATTTACCCTCTGGGAATTATGATGGCTTGTGAGATAAATTATATACACCCTCAGAAAAGATTAATGGTAATAAAATCCCTGGAATACTTTCAGGAAAAAAAATGTCCATATGTACATACAGCAACTTCAGTAACAAAGAAGACATTTTCTAAAGACATTTTAACAACTGTGAGTAGCGATCTGGGAAGCTCCTAAATCTTATTAGCAAATTGGCAACACTCTGTGTCAATGCCATATTTCGATTTGTGTGAGAGAGTTTATTTCAAAAACTCAACAGCTTCCCTATGTCAAAGAGAAGGGGGTTTTAAAAAAGGAGAAATAGATTCCACGAGATATACATTTATTGACCTCATTTTGCTATGGGCAATAATAGATTCAACAACAGAAAACTATTAATAAAATGGCATACGGACATTTGACTAGTAAACTTAGATTATTTAAAATTAATTAAAATCAAGTGTGCTAAATGCTCAACACTCTCTACTCCTTCTGACATAATGGGAGTTGAAAAGGTTGAAAGCTTCATAAAATAGAGCTTCAGGAGAAGTACTTGATTTTCTGATCTCATACAAAAATACGCACACACACTGTACCTATGCATATGGAAACACATGTTCACTCACATATAGTATATGGCCAAGACTTTCAGATATACGTGCCAAAAGTTAAGATTCCTAAATCTAAAGTCCATCTTCATTCTTCCATGGAGAACCATACAGGTTTACCTCTCTGTACATGAAGAGCACCATTAACTTCAATGGGGCTTTCCCATGACTGCGAGGGTCCACTGCACAGAACAAAAGTCAGAATACAAGCCAGGACTGAAATTAGATAACTGATTTTTAAAAGTGTCCAGCTGCTCAGCACTTTGAAAATCAGGCCACGTAGGTAATCCTTAAATAAGGATTTAGAAGCCTAACTTTAGGCACTGAATTTTTAATATTTTGGGCACATGTGCGTTTGTTTGTGTGCTGTTTAAAACTCAGTAATCACTGTATTCAACCAAAAGCATAAACAAAATATTGCTCAAAAAATGCAAGCTTGATTCTTAGCAATGTGAGCAGATTGAAAAAGTATCCCCTATATGCCTCATAAATCCTTCAGCTTCACTTTACTAAACTGAATTTTGTGTGACAGTAAATCCTACACTGTCCAGACTTATTGTTTAAGTAAATTTGTATCTGTGGAATAATCAAAAGCAAACCAATTATATTCACACATCTTTTTATCCATCTATTTGGATATAACTGTCTGTTAAATGGTGTTTGCATTTGAGGCAATGTTCTATTGTATGCATAGATACTCAATTATTTAGATTATACATTTGAATAAACTGTGCAGTTAAAGGAATACTCTTGTAATATAGGACAATTACATTTTCTACCACAGTTTATAGGTTATTATATTAATATTAATTTGGCCCACACTATTGGATATAGGATCCAAAATTCACCTATGACAGGTCTTTTGCTTAGAAGCATGTTTTCATCCCTACAATTAACAGTCATTATTAGCCACTTCAAATTATATCAAATTATGTAAAATAGTAATAGCAAAAGTACATGAATAAACACTACCACAAATTAATTTAATCTAAGTGTGAACATTAAAATTTAGGATAGCTTAATGCAATTGTAAAAATCCTAGCTATCTGGATGAGCCTCCAATTTTATCCATTGTTTTTAAGTTTCTTTTTCTGACTTGTAGAAGAAAACAGCATGTGATTCTATCACATCGTGTGAATAAATAGTTCAACTTCCAGCAAATCAGAAAGGCTCCAAATGGGAATCCAGTTGTTTTTCTGTTAAAATAGGGAAGAGCTCAAGTAATACTCACCCCCAAAAAGTTAGCCAATTCTTACATTCTCTGAAACACCAGTTTTCAGCTACACATTATGCTAAAGACTCCTGAGCACCAAAATAAATAAATAAATAAATAAATAGTCCCAACATTTAGGTAATATAGGATTTTCCACTAACTTCAGTGAGCATTGGATCTGACCTAAATGAGGATTGTGATTTGGTAGGGTTTGCCATCCACTTTGCACTGATGTAAATGACTACAAAATGCAGTGGAGAATCAGACCTGCTATCAGTATGTACAATAAAAAAACCAGTTACTATTCTTTTGTTTGTGTGTGTGATAGTTCAAGAGTACATTAGTTTATAATTGTAAACTAATATGTGATGTTAAAAAAATAACATATCATCACCCTTTATCCAAATATCCCAAGCAAATTAATCTCCCATTGGGTTTCTGGGGGGGGGGGGGGGTTGTTTTGTTTTTTGTTTTGTTTGGGGTTTTTTTTGTTTGTTTGGGTTTTTTACTTTTAAAAAATGTAGAATTGGTTACCAAACTCATAACCTTCATCTTCTCCTAAATCTCAGCTATAGCTAAAGTTCTTTAAAAAAAATAAAAATTCAATGTTTCCTGAAAGAAAATGCCCTTCCAAGTTAATCTACAGCTAACACACAGGACAGATACAAACTAACTGTTAGCCTGAGACTTCTCCACTACAAACCTATATCCTTCTAATGAAAAATAAATGTTCACTACATAATTATGTTAAAAATCTGATTGTTGAAGGCTGATGGTTCTGCACTTATTGATTGTTCTGCACTTGTGCATCCATTATCGATCTAAAAAACAAGTGTCCTGTAGTACCTTAAAGACTAACAAATTTCTTAGAGAATAAGCTTTTGTGGGCTCCAACCCACTTTGTCAGATGCAGATGGAGCCCATGAAAGCTTATGCCCAAAGAAATTTGTTAGTCTCTAAGGCTATGTCTACACTTGCTAAAATTAGTTTAAATTAGTTACCGTATTTTTCGGACTATAAGACGCACTTTTTTCCCCCCAAAAGTGGGGGGAAAATGAGGGTGCGTCTTATAGTCCGAATGCTGTCCAGCGCTGCTCCCTCCAACCCCCGGGGCAGCCGCTTTGCCGCGGCACACCCGGCCTGCGCCCGACCTCTGGGCTGGCCTTCCCCGCCCCCAGGTTGGGACAGGCAGGCTTAGGCTAGGGTCCGGAGCAGGCGCCTGCCTGCCTGCCCCACGTGGCTGGGCCAGAGGGGTGGCTGCGGCGGCGGTGGGCTCCCGGGCTCCCACCCGCCGTCCGCCTCCTTCCTGGGGCCTCGGCCTCCCAGCACCTTGCCGGGATCAGCCTCCAGGGCTAGAGTATGCTCCCCCCCGCCGGCGGCTTCCCGGGCCGCGGCAGGGTCGTCCTCCGGCCCCGCCGGCGCCTTCCCGGGGCCGCGGCAGGGTACTCCCCCAGCCCCGCCGGCGGCTTCCCGGGCCGTGGCAGGGTG
>ML685797.1:4490211-4529270 GCA_007922175.1 Pelusios castaneus
TTATATGCAAATTTGACTCAGTTGTTTTGGGGTTAAACAGGGACTATGGATTTTTCTCGCATTACATCAAGTGAATTGACCTCCCCCCTCCTCTATGTGCTGTTCCCCAGTGTTTTGAATCCTAACACCTACTTTGATTTGCTGTTACAGCCTGACTTGATGCTATGTCATACACTCCCCTGCATTTAATTTCCTCCCACTCTGTAACTTTCCCATCTTCAAAGCGTCTGACGAAGTGGGATTTTCTCCCACGAAAGCTCATGCGATTAATAAATCTGTTAGTCTTTAAAAGTGCCACAAGACTCTGTTGTCTTTCTACAATAGACTAACACGGCTACCCCTTTGGAATCTGATAATGACAGTGTGTGAATGGAATGCTAATCACAGGTGCACTACCCATTCTGTTTGACCCAGGAAGGACTGCTGAGCATAGAGAATGACACCAGTAGAATAATTCTGTCCATCACTACAACTAGGAGGGGAAAAGAGAGGAAATATTGCACTGAATGACATCACTTACAGCCACATACACAAGGTATGATTATCATGCTGTCTAACATGGTCAGGCAGTCATTAGTATCTTTCTTATGAATATGCTGCAGCTTCTATACTTGAGGAAGTAGAATGAGGCCAGGGATATAAAGTTTAAACTAGAACTCTCTTTATCAGTTATATAACAAGATGATGCCTGCAAACTCTGAGTGTTCTTGAATTATATGAGAGACCTTGTACATGGGAAGCCCCTCAGGTGACTGTACAATTAAATTTAAAGAGACAGTACCACAGTATACCTACACAGGTATCCCTGGCATTGCTTTGCCAGAGCTGATATACTTAATATGTCTTAACCCAGGTCCAGATAATGTAAAACATCATGGTGTAAATATGCTGAAGCTATGTCTGGAAGTCCTGCAGCAAATAATTTGAGGGTCCCTGTAAATCCACTCCATGATGAAGTAGATCTCCAGAATGAAGTATCACTGTTTTTTCATAGAGAGCACACAGGAAGAGAAATAATCCCAGATCAGTGAAATGGCATAACATGCTGATTGTATGTATATAGTATTCCAAACATGGCAGAAGAAATATGGATAGATGGAAAGCATTTCAAAGGATAGTAAAACTTACCCTGGAGTTCTGAGGCTTTTTAACTTACTGCATTCATTTACCCACTAAAAAGCAAGTCTGTTGATGGCCAACTGTATATCATTCATATGTGCCATGATTTTCATCAATAATATTGTCAAAGATACCCCTACTAACCAAGGACAGACTGTGTTAACAATGCTTTTTCTTTCAACGTGATAGAAATTTCCAAACACGCCTTGAACTGTAGTTTCTCCTACATTTTAAATTCCAACTATGAGGATAAAAATAATTCATATTAATTATATGAAAACTTCAAGCTAATTTCCCCTTTTGTGTCCAGTTAGAGTTCATATTGTAGAACCCTTTTACATATTAAGATTGCCCTGTGAATCACATCTACTCCCACCCATCTTCCCTGTATTTGATTAAGGAGATAAAATGAATACAAATGCATTTTAATGTGATGAGCATGACTGCTTGGTTACATTCTACCACAGTATTTATTTTATTTTCTTCAGGTAAGACTTTACATTTTTAGTACCAAATCATTTCACATTTCTGTCAACCACTCCCTCCACACTCTCAACCTCTGCAGGTCCCTCCACATCACTTGTAATTTGTCCTTTTTTCTGTGTTTTTGCTAACCCTTCGATTTTATCTGTGAATTTGTTCACAATTGAATTTATACTAAAGAAATACTTGAGAAATACAGCTGTGACTCCTGCACAGAAGATGAATGGGTGTTTGCTTTTTTTTAATTTGAGGTGCTCAAAAAGTCTCAGGAGCTCTTCTGCATCCTACTTTTTTGAAGCCTGACAAATATTCCATCACTGTGAAAAAACCTGAAAATACTCTGAGACCTACCTGTGATGAAGCATTGCAGTATATGTTTCCTCTTTGCCAGCTAGCTTGAAGCATAGAAAAATCCCAGAAAAACCCAAACATGAGGGAAGGGTAGCTAAGTGATAGCTCATCCCATAGCTACCTCCATTGCTACATGAGAGCTAGGACTGTACAGCTGTGAGGGCGTATGTCCAGCATGAATATGAAAAGAGTCAACTGTCTCATCAACATTGGCTATCCCTTGAGAAGAGGATGACTTTTGCAAGGGAAAAAGTCATTGATGAGGCTTAAGATGTCTAAAGAGTCCAATCCATGCTCTACTTGTTTTTCTGCATCTGAGATGGGTGGTTGTTTAGAGACAGCCCAACTGTTGGCTGGGATGCTGTACACTTTCCTTTTTCCTCTCCCATTTCTCAGACTATTGAGCAAGGTGATTCTCTTAAGATGTGAGGCATTAACCCCATGAATTGGGAAGAGCTGGCTGGCAGTAGACTGCATCAAGCCTCAGCCCATTTTTAAGATATACTTTCAAAGTGTCCTTGTAGCGTTTCCTCCATGGGTCCTCTTACCATGATTAAGTTGAGAAAAGAGGACTTATTTCAGAAGGCAAATATCAGCCATCCATACACAATGGCCAATCAAGTGAATTTGAAGTTTCATAATCTTTGCCTCAACACTGGTGCTATTAGCTACAGAGAGAATGATGGCATTGGTGTAATGGTCTTGCCATTTGATATGAAGAATTTTCCTAAAACAGCGCTGTTGGTCTCACTCCAGATACATAAGATGGCTTTGGTATGTCACCCATGCCTCACACCCATAAAGAAGAGTGGGGTTGACTACTGCATCTTGGACTGAGATCTGAGTTTCCATCCACCAATTTCTGTCAATAAAGACATGACAAAGCAACTTTCCTAAGGATGAGCTGGCACAACAGATCCTATGTTTGATCTCTACATCAAACTTGGCTGTCTGGGGGAAGTGGCTACTGTAGTTAGCAAATGCTCAATGTTTACCAGGAGTTCACCACTGATGATATGTGGGAAAAGGGGTCAACTTCTGCTGGGGCAGGCCAGTGGAGCTCCTTAGTCTTCCCAGCATTGAGTGAGAGTCCTAGGCTTTGAAAGGTACCTGAGAAAAGATGTAGGATGGATTGCAAGTAAGTCTTTGTGTGCAAGGATAGCACAGTCGTCAGCATACTGAAGATCAGTAATAACAGTCCTAGTGACTTTAGTTTTAGAATGTAGACACCATTGATTGAAGAGCTGGCCATCCATGCAATACTCATTTGTAATTCCAGAAGTAAGGCTGTCATGGGAAAAAAAGGGTTGGGGCTATAACGCAACCCTACTTGACTCCATTGAAGTTCATTCATGTTGTCAGGTTACTTCATGATAGAATAACAACCACTGTACTCTGTAATGGTTTGGAGATGATGACCTGATCACTGGGTCCATTTCCAACTTAATACAGAGGACAGTGGTGGTCATCCCATAATGAAATACCTTGACAATGTGAATGAGTTTCAATGGACAACCACACCTAGACATCAGCTTCCATAATGCTTCACATTGATGGAATCAAATGCTTTGTTTAGATCAATAAATGCCCCTTGTTGTTCTCTATACTTTTCTTGGATCTGTTACAACAGTTTACATACCATGATGACTTAGGACTCTGTAACTTCTGGGTATATTGCCTATGAACAAATAGTAAATTCTGTGGGTTTTTTAATATGCTGGGATAGGGAAATTGAAGGAGGGGTTGGCAGTTATTTGGTGAAGGGTGCCAATGTAGATAGTCACACTGTGGGTAGCCTGGGATGGAAGGGATTTATGGGCAAAGATCTGCAGGAAGGAGCCTTTTGTTTCTAAGATCTCTCCTTCCATGAAAACTGCTGGGAACACTCCTAGCTGTTTCACTGTGACATTGGCCTTGCCTCCTCAAAGTCCAATGAGAGGGATTAAAAATAGCCTAAAGGCTGCAGATCTTCTGGACTGAATCTGCCTCACATTATCTCCCTCCTCCTTTCACCCCTCCACACAGTGCCATATTTTTTTTACCTGCAGAGAGGAGGATATAGGACTTAGAGATCTAGTCATGAATAACTTATGCAGTGTTTACATGGGGATTTTTAGGTAGTTTGCTCAGAAGGGTTTCTGCATTGACTGCATGTAATTAGTATTCATCAGTCCGAGTTTCTCTGAGCAAAACAGCAATTGCCGCAGAGTGTGAGAGGTCTGCATTCTAAAAGAATAGCAGACAAGGGGCAATCAGACAGATATGGCAGCAAAGAAGAGCTTCAGAAAGGGACTAGATTGTAGAAATGAAGCAAAATGAGATGTTTCCATAAGCTACTTCTTAAAAAAAACAAACAATCTAAATGCTTTGGAGACTGGCACTGATTTTTCCACTCTTGTCATGAGTTGATCCAGAATCACATGAAAAGAAAAAGAATTGAATCCCAAAATGCAAAAAAACAAAAACAAAACCCAACCCCCCCCCCAAAACCCAAAAGTCCAACCCTCCCCCAAATCCCAAACTAAATTAATTAAAGAATAAATTTAATTACAATTATATTGGCCTTATATAAGGCAGTCATGCACGCTCTTTCTTGCTGTTGGAGTCACTCTTTCAGTAGATGGATTCCTGATATTGTACATATCTGATTTTTTTCTTTCTCCCTTTGATCCTCCCATTTTACCCCACTACAGGTGCTATACCTCCATTCTTTTCTATCTGCTATCTGTCTCCGCACTCCTTCACCCACCACACACGCACATACTTTTCTGTCTTCCTTTTACTTCTTTTTCCTTTTCTTCTTTCTTGTTTATTTTTTTTTCTATTTTTATTTTTAGCAACAGTCACAATGGCTCTGGGACATATGCTCTTGCAGCTGTTGTGAGATCAGAGATAGACGCTTGAGCAAGGAAATTGCTTCCTGACCCTGAATACATGTGCTGCTCCTGCAACCAACTGATTAGGGACTGCTGGCGGAGATGAAAAAGAAGGTAGCCAAGAACTGCCACTCACTTTATTCACATCACCCTTTTGCTGTGGGAAGTGGATCCAGAGTCCAATACTTCTTCTCTCGTCTTCTCCTAAATGACCACTCTGGATAAGTCAGCCATAACCTTATGAAACACTGATTTAAAGCATTTATTTATTGAGAAAGTAGCCACATGGAAAATAAAGCACAATTTTTGAGCTCCTTCAGGCCTCTTTTGAAAAAATATCACACACACACGCACAACACACAGGGGGAGAGAGAGAGAGAGATTAACTCTATGCAGAACTAAATAATTACTTAAGCCTCAAACCCCACAGCTGCATTGGTGCAAACCCACAATGCAGACATGATTTACATCAGTGGAACGTGATTTGTACTAGTGCTTATTATTCTAGTGCAATACTCTGTACCCTTATGTTCGGCCCTTTTACAAGACTATGATAAATTTGGTACGAAGTATGTATTGTGCACTAGCATTTAAAACTCATAATTTAATGATCATTATTGTCCTGGTAAAATATATGTGGCAACACTGCATGTAAAGTTATAGGATTCCCCTACTAGACATTACTAGACAAGTTCCAAGTGTGGGGGAGTAGCCACAGATCAGTTCCCGAAAATCAAAAGTTTAGCCAATGCCTCAGTCAGGTGTCAACAAAATCAAATGGACCATTGCCTGGTTGAGTGGCTGTTCTTTGGCAAGAAAGAGGATGTGGGTGAAAATCTACATTTTGATAAAGAAACACCTGGGGGCTCCTATACACACAGGCTTTCTGTCTCCTAAACCTCAGCTGGAGATGAATCTCAAAGAAGAGAAAAGAATCCTAAAAAAGGAGAGCAGACTCTACAAATGACTCCTCCCTTTCTTGCTACTCATGACTTCAACACCACATGAAAAACAAAGGAAGTAACATTGGAATGGGGGAAAGAGTCTGACTGAAAGGAATTCAACCAGTAAAACTGCTATAACATGTGGTGATGAAGACCTTTGAATTTACTTGTTAAATTAGGCATTAGCTGCATTTTACTTTATTTTCTTGTAACCAATTCTGACTTTTATGCCTCATTACTTGTAGTCACTTAAAACCTATATTTTGTAGTTAATAAACTTATTTTATCTAAACCACTCAATTTGGACTGAAGTATTTGAGAAACTCCATTTGGGATAACAGAATTTGTTCATATCATTTTTTATTAATAAAATGATGGATTTTATAGGAGCTTGTATTGAGAGAGAGCTGGGCTATACAAGACTTACATTTTTGTGAAAAATCTGGGACTGGGAATTTCTTGTTGTTGCTCTGTAGTATAATTCAAGAGTGGCTGGCCACAGGACTCCTATATATAACTAGCTGTAATTTGCATGCTGGAAGCTGTGAATAAGGAGACCAGGAGGGCAACTCTCAAAATGAAGCACTATAAAAGGCACCCCAGGCTGGGGAACTGAGTGGGCACAGCTATTCATAAATTCAGATTGTACCCAGGGCTGCCCCAAGGGTTTTTAGCACCCTGACTTTGGCACCTCTTCCCCATGTTATAAGAGCTAGCATATTAATATATTTTTTTAAATAGAGAAAAAAATCACTTCCATCTAATTTGGCGCTCCTTCAAGCCTGGCACCCTAGACAACCATATCGTTCACCTACATGGTTGGGCTGGCCCTGATTGTACCCTGGGTAATGTCAGACCTACTTTCCAACCACACTGCACTGGTGTACAGCATGTTTGAACTTTCCAACCACACTGCACTGGTGTACAGCATGTTTGTGCCGCCAGACCCACAGCTAAAATCCAGTGCAGGCAAGACTTCTGTCAAACCCTTTCATTACCTATAGTTCCTGCATTGTAGCTTCCTACACACTTTTTGGGAACTGACAGCAATATTCCAAATCTTGTTGTACAAAGATTACACAGATTTAAAGGAAACCCCATTATGTAAACACTATGTTCTCAGTGAATCATCCTCCATCACAATTCAAAACAAACACACACCTAACCAAGTAGTTAGAACCTGCATATTTTATACCGCAGCATTTGAGTTTTCAATCCAAAGAAATGCAGAGAAGCAATCAGAAGGAGAAATGAATTTTAGTTTGAATATGCTGTACAGTGAAGAGGGGAGGTACCAATCAGCCAGAAGGACCTAGAAATATCCAGAAGCAGAATGTGGCAATTACTAGACATGTTTAGTAGCTTTTTCAGAAGATAAGAAGTTTTCATTGAGGGCAAGCAGCCTTTCAGTTTCCACAGGTACTCACCATCTGAAAGTGGCCAATCAGAGCTCATAGAGGAAGACTGTAATTACAGGAGTGAAAGACAGCCTTTTGGACTCAGCTGATTGATGCAGGATCAAGAGATGTGTCTGTTGCGAGGGCTCCATTCCAATACCTTTGGATACAGATTTCCTGTTTAACCAGAAACTGACGAGACTATTAACCAAAGGACTGGAATCCTGTTAGTTCTAAACATTCCCAGACTTTCGTTTGCTGACAAGGTTTGGCAAAGAACTGTGATGCTGCCATTCTTTTCAAGCTCTGAAGAATCTAGATGATATACATATCTATTATTACAACAATAAAGAGATTGAGAAACTATCTCTGAGAGAAGATCAAAGGTTTATATATGTTCATATGTGTATTTTAAGGTACAGGTGTGTGTTATTCTCAACTTTTTCTCAATCACAACTTATCTTAGCAGTTTTTGGGAGGGTTTTTTTTTTTAAACTTGGAAACCCCTGGCTGTTACAATGGCAAGAGGATATTATTAAAATGTTACTATAAAAACACTCCTGACCTGTTTAGATGGTATTGTTGGCTCAGATTAGGGGTGCTGGAAGGATTGCAAGAAGTGGGAGGGAGGCCATACTCCAGATCTCAACGCCACTCATGCAAATGTAGTCTGGCTGCCCTTCTCTCATGATAGTGTCATTGTAACTCCATGCACCAGGTTTGCCAAGCCCCTAGAAAGTTTGGCACCCTGCACCCACACTGAGAACCTCAATTATATTTAAATGTAAGCAACAAAGTGGGGAAGTCTGTATAATGAGTACCAGTAGATTAACTATCTAATCGCTTTTGTTTAAAAGTTATTCAGAAGTATTCCAAATACCACTTATAGTGATTTTGTGTGTATTAATAAATGTTTTTCAGCTTTGAAGAGGAGCGGGAACTGCTATAAACATTTGGGGGTTTAAATACAATAACCCTGAGATTTACCTCTGTGTAATGCTTTCTGAACAATACTGTAAAGACAGAACTCTGGCCCATCCTTTAGCAAAGACTTAAGTAGTGGTGCAGGAAAAAGTGGAGGGTAACAGTTACACATAATATTGCCTCAGCATTTCCATACCCATTATACAAGTGGGAGAGCTGGACAAAAATATTACATGAGAGCAAGAAGCAGGGACCAGGCTTAAAATCAGTGTAGCAAGAGTGGGAGCAAAATTGTAGCAGAATCAATACCGCAAACCAGTGGTGTACAGAGGCTCTCTGGTGCCCGGGGACCAAGTCACATTTGCCTCCCCCCTCCCCGCCTCATGCCCTGCCCTTCCTCCATGTGCAGCCCCTCCCCACCCAGCTGCTGGGACCCCTCCTGCTCCTTGTGGGGGAGGGTGTTTAGGACGGAAAGGGGGGCACGAGGCACAGAGGGAGACAAATCTGACAGCCCCCAGGTGCCAAACAAGTGCTGCTCGGCTGCGGGGGGGAGGGGAGATCACCGGTCTGGCCCTGCATCAGGGCCATATTAGAGGGGCCCAGCCCAGGCTGCCCAGTTTTAGGAAGCAATCTCACCCTCCCACCATGACTGCATGGGCCAGATTGTTGGCACAGTGTGATGGGGTGGCCGCGGCCCCCAGCACTTGGATGGAGGAGGCCAGGGCCAGAGGCCGCATCGCCCTCCCTCCACTGCAGAGCAGCATTCCTGCCTGCCCTGTCCCTGGTCGGCTGCCCTGCCCCAGGGGATGGAGAGTGGGCCGGCATGTGGCTGCTGCTTTCTGGGGGCAGAGCCCTAGAAAGGGCCCATTCAGTGGAGTTCACGCCACTTTGCCCCTGGGCCCCTCAGCTCTGAATGGGCCGTCTCCAAGGCCTGGGGGTGAGGCAGCCTCCATTCAGCACTGCTTGGGGGTCAGGGGCAAAGCAGCTCGAATTGCACTGAACGGGCCCTTTTCAGGGCCCTGCCCCCAGAAACCAGCAGCCACACACCGGCCCGCTCTCTGCCCCCTGGGGCGGGGTGGCTGGCTGGGGACAGAGCAAGCAGGAATGCTGTTTTACAGTGAAAGGAGGGGAGCACAGCCTCTGGGCTGGCCCTGCCCTCCAGCACCCAGGGTGACGGCCACCCCACCCTGCTGTGCCAACAGTCTGGCCCATGCGGTCATGGTGAGAAGGCAGGGACAGCTCCCTGAACTGAGTAGCCTGGGCCGTGCCCTCTAATCTGGCCCTGGTACCCCCTGCAACCTAGCACCTGGGGGTCCGGCCCTCCCCCGCCCCATGGCTGGTATGCTACTGATGCAAAGTCTCCTTCTAGCGTAGCTTTTTAACAATATATATGATCATGCTATGTATATACTGCACACAATTACAGAATATGGAATTCTAGAAACAAAAGTTTCTTCCATGGTATGGAGGAGGATTTTATGTTAATTGCAATTAAACAGCAGCAACAGGACAAACTGTTGCTGATGCTGGGAAAACGTTGTCTTGAAAAATGCTTATTTTATATATCTACCTGAACACACTTGGCCATGGGTTTAGTTTGAGCCATTCTGGCAAGAAATAACTTAGGGAGCAACAGCAGCATCCATGTTACCTATTAGTGCCCTAGCGTCTGATCTTGCAGACTCATCAGCGTGAGTAATTCTTATTCACATAAATAGTCCCACTTATATCAACTGTTCCGTGTTCTTGTCTGCAGTACTGATGCAGTACAGAGTCTGAGTTCATTTTACCTTATCACCTATCCTCTAGGGCAACCAAAAAACCCATCAAGACAGTCCCAAGTAAGAGCAAGGTTAGAAGCAAGAGGAAAAAAAGGCCAGTTATTATTAAATTTGGGTTGAATTATTATAGTTATTTGAATAACTAAGAGATAACAGACTAGGTTGAAAAACATAAAGAGAATTTATCCAGGTTCCTATATCCATCGCAACATCAACGTTCTGCTTCCATCCTTTTGCTGACAGTCTGTCTAATCAAGATTAGTGTAGAAGGGCAGGGAAGAGAGTAGTTCTGGGTGCATTTCTGTGGCAATTTTTGTTCAAAACAAAATAAACAATTTTTTTTTGGAAGAGCCACAAAGGAGGCATTTGAGCAGCAGTCAAAGTCAGAGCTTTCAGGTTGTTTTCTTATTTCTGCATTTGGGAGCCTGGGAAAAGAACGGACAAGTCTGTGGTGCGCACAGATATCCACGTGGCAATAAAGAGATCTGGAATCCCCCAAATCCCTCTACATAACCTACAAAGTGCTATGTTTAACAGGAATGTGAAAATGGCACTCAGCCAGAAACATAGACTCCTTCATCAGACATAATTCTGCTAACAGTGTTGTCCCCTCTCTCTCCCATAGCCACCTGTATCTCCGCCTGAAGCTCATGTACCAAGATCTTCAGTGTCTCAGTCACCTACAATGTCACCGCCTCCACCATCAGCAGCCAGGAATTTGTCTTTATTGCTGCTCCTGATTCATATCTAGCCAGCAGCCTTTTTTACACACCTTTGAGCCTTTCCTCTGTCTCTTGCACATTGAAAATTTCAGCTGACGGTCTATTTTTTAAACATTCAAGTGCTAGATTTTAAAGCATTTGATGGCTCTAGCACTTCAGCCCTTTATTCACACCTTCTGGTCATAGGGCCAAGTGACATATGAAGAATTTCTTTTGGTTTCCCAAAATATCCTTTGTTTTCTTTGCACAAGAATTCACCTCATGCCCATGTTTGGCTGAAATGGAGTGAAACAAAAATAAACTTGGTACAGCCCTATCAGCAGATATTAACAAAGTGCATATGCTGAATTGCTGAAAGACAAAGCATTTATCAACCTAAAATGTTTAAATATGTTAAAATTGGACATTTGCCAGAACAGTTTGCTAGCTAATTCAAACATGGAGCACAGACCCTTAAATATTCTGTTTGCAAGACCTTTTCAAACATCAGAGAGATTGTCTCTCTTGCTTTTTTTATACGTAACTTTTTAAAAATCAGAATGCCGTTATACAGATTAATAATTATTACTCAGATCAAAGTTATATATGCTACTCTTGTTACTAAAAATAAAGCTTATTTTGTTGCATTCCACCAGAATTTGTGACATTGTAAATAAAGAGAAGGAATTAATGAGGCTAAAAGGTAATGGGGAAAAAACCAAACCAAACCAGTTGTTTCACTTGCAGTTTATATAAAGTGGTCATTTCTTTCCTCTTTGTAAAAGCAGATCACCAAGCAAACACAAGAAGCTCAATCCCAGCCCACCTCTGTAATGAATTATGCATTTCCCTAATGAGCATGAGATCTAAGAAAACGAGGTGCCATCTGACGAAGTGGGATTTTCTCCCATGAAAGCTCATGCGATAAATAAATCTGTTAGTCTTTAAAAGTGCCACAGGACAGTTTGTTTCTCTGCAATAGACTAACACGGCTACCCCTTTGGATCATTAATTTGGAATACAGTAAGTTAAGGGAAACCAATGACTCATTTGTCATAGTAAACTGAAAAAAGCATGGCAAACCGTCTACTTAACTTCAAAAATGACTGTACAGATCACTTTCTCCCATGGGCCAGGATATGAATTTATGACTGTATTCTACCCTCAATCATCATATGGTCTTCCACGGATGTTAACAGGAAGTTTACCCAAAGGACAAGAGTGAAATTTGGTTCATAGGGTGCGTCTACACTGGTAACTTAGGTCGACTTAAGGACGCGTAGGTAGACCTACACAAAACCGCATCCACACTGGGCTTTTATTAAGTCAGCTTAAGCACTTCCTTAAGTCAACTTAATAACAGCTTAAGTCAACTTCATAACACGACCTCTGAAGGTTGACTTAAGCCTTAAGTTGATTTCGTAAGTCAGCTTCAAACCATGTAGATGCCTTAAGTCAACCTAATTAGCTAAGTCGACCTAATGGCTGGGGAGCCGTGGCTGGGAGAGATGGCTTGCTTAAGTCGACCTTGTTAAGTCAACTTAACAGAGGCGACTTAGCTTAACAAGTATAGACATACCCATAGTTAGCAACTGAAGTTTACTTCTCATTTGCACCTTGTTGTCAGATCTAGTACCACTTTGTGGGTAAGTATATCCCCTTCAGAACCACCAATATTTCTGCCATTTGCTCAAGGCTCGCATTTCAATCCTAGTTTGGTTAAAAGGAAGTTCAAGAGCTCATGTCCCTTACAGTTATTGCTTCAGGCTTTGGGAATGTTCAGAAAGCCAGCACTGCATTGGTTTATAGTCAGTTCACATTTGGAATGGTCTGGAGGGAGAAGTGTCAACCAAGAAGGCTTAGATGCTTAATTATTTTTTTCAAACTAAAACTAAGGCCAAGATATCAGAAAACGACTGGGGATGTTTGGTGTTCATGTTAGAACTGTAAAGAGACATGGTTTTCAAAGTCTGAGTCCTCCTACTTTCTGAAGTTGTCTCAAGCTGGATACCCAAAATTGCTCGTCACTTATGAATGCCTTGGCCTTACTTCTGCTGAATCTGAATGTGCCACACAAGCCACACAAATACCTCAATTGGACCATGAGTTTGACACCACTGATACAGACAGATAGAAGCCTGGAGAGAAGGGAAGCCAAAAATAGTACCTTTCATCCTGTGGTGCTAAATCTTCCACTGAGCTCAGCTGTTCCCACCAAGATAGGAGAGTGCAAACTGCAAAGTCTGCAAAGGCAGGCAATGATTAAGTGCAACATTCACATAAAATCATTGTAACTAAGAGTCCAATTTACTATATATGCCTGGGCTCTTTAAAATGCATTTTTCCCTAAGTATGTCTAAAAACACTGTGATCTTTTGACTACAACATGCTTTTTACCTGACTTCATCCCATTTTTCTCTGAACATTGTTTTGTGGTCCATATTTTTAGATCTTAGCTATTTCTCTTTTGTGTTTGATAGGGCATTTTGACAAAAACTTTAATAATATGTCAGGAAAAACTATAACTGGAAAATACACTTGTTTAATATTTGATATCCACTATCTGAACAATGCAAATACAACAAAGAAAAAGATCCATTGATTGGAAGAAATGCAGTGAATGCAAGTATTCATGAATTGAGGAATCTTGTGATTTGCTGAAGAGCAACATTAGTTTGATAGTTCAACACCTTGGTGGAAATGATAGTCTACTCCTATGTATAATTTGTATGAGTCACAGCTAATCTTATTTAATCTTAATAATCTTATTTAAATTCATTCAAAACTGATTTTAAACCCAGATGGGGGCCTGATTTTCTGAGCTATTTCACTCTCATTGCTAATTGTCATATAGCACAATTCAGAATAGTGGTGTCATTCATAGGCTGATACAGTCTGCGCTATATCAGGCTCATATGAAGTTCAAGGGAATAGTAAAACCTTGTTTATCCACTTTGTGAGAGTAACTTTAGAATGGTATTGTCAGAAACTAGGGAACCTTCTTGTATCTTGTAGAACCTAATATTATATAAAGAATTTTTAAAAGTTACAAGGACAAACAGGATGCACTGTAGGGAATGTGAATACTCACTTTTGGATGCCTTTAAATTAGAGGAATTTTTGAAGTTGAGTGTGGGTAGTGCCAAAGTTCTGAAAATACGGCCATTGTGCAGGGTGCCTAGATGTTCCAACACTAGATAAACACTTTAACCTCAGGGATGTTCAAAGGGCAGCTGCCAGGTTATAGTCTAGTACCCAGCTACTGCTCTGCCCACTTGCTGTTACTGCTCTTCAAGCCTAGCATGCAGGAGGAAGCCAGACCCGATTTATGTGGAGATCGCTATCACCACCATTCTGTATTAGGAGAGAGGCCCGTGGCCTGGCAAAGGCGTAACCCTTCATCCAGCATCTAAGTTAACCATCCACAGGAGAGTTACTTTAAAATGTCACTAGAACTTAGCAAATAACTGATATTTTGGTCTGCGGGCAGTTCTGAAAATAACAAATAAATGAATAAATAAGTTAATAAATAAAAAGGAAATCTGGGTCAACACAAGCCAAAAAATGTATCAACATTTTCAGCAAGCTGAAAAATTGAAAAAAAAAATCATTTCAGATCAAAAAAAGGTTTCAACTCAGAAAGAAACATTTCATTCAGGCCACAATTAAAAGTTAGATCATGAACATTTTAAAAACTTTTTTAAAGAAAGCTGAAGGATATTTTGAAACGAAAGACATTTGGAATAAAAAATATCAGAACATTTCATTTAGAACAAAATTGAAATGAAATGTTTTGACTTTTTTAGGTAGGTGGTTGTTTTGGATCTTTTTTCCTTTTTTGTTTTCCTCCCCCCGCCAAAAATATCTTGCCCAGCTCTAATGCGCTCCTCCACCACCAGCTTGACTCACCTCTGACCTACTGATACTTCCATGCTGGCCCCATTGGTGACACTGCAGCATCTGACCCAATCCCTGAGTGAAGAGAGAGAAAATAAGAGAGCTACTTTGCATCTACTAGTGCCAATACGTCTCACCACAGTACTTGGGGTAGGTGCCCTCCAAGAAGGCAGCTCCTGTAAATCACAATCAAACTGACCTTTTTTTGCTTTTCCCAGTGGCACCATGATATTACTGAAGAGCTCATTCTGCATCCTATGTGTGAGAGTGTGACTAATTTACTACTCATTCCCTCTTCTCTGTTCACCTGAAGATTTGTTGTCAAACTTCCCTTGATGGCTCTCATTAGCCCAGCTGGATTTTGGGTATGGTCCCCAGCTCCACCAACTCTACCTAGTTTCTACACCCTTTCAGGCTCCTGAGCCTCCTCTGCCCCCTCCTTCACATTCCTGGTTCCCTGAGTGTCCAGATAAATGGCAGGCTCTGTTTGGGGCACACTTATGCCCATACAAGGTTCTGAATAGTCTAACAAGAGAGAGCATGGTCCAAGGAGTTCATGATGTAAGGCCCTACTCCTGCAAAGCATATCTTTTTACCTAAGTAAGGTTCACTGAAATCAGTGAAACTCCATGTGGGTGATGACTTCCAACAGATCACTTTGCAGAGTTGAAGCCTTAAACTGTAACTGAACTTTTACCCAATATGACTAACATCACCTTTTAATTCTCTAAGTGAATTGGTTCACCTTCATAGCTCATTCTGCTGGGGGCATTCATTTACCATCCTGACACAATCTAGTGCTGCACTGCATGATGCTGATGATGTTTTTGTCAGTGTGAGGAATGCAGTGCAATTGTTGTAGAAATCATCTAAGAAAAGGAGACCTTAATATGTGCCATCTGTTTTACAAAAAAACTCAATGTGGTAATGCATTTGCAATACCAGAAGCAATATCTCTAAGACATGAAATGAACATATGTTGTCTAAGAGCCTTCAGGCTGACATTGAAAAAGAGAAAAGATAGTACTTCAAGGCAAATATTGTCCCAATAGAAAGACTGCCAGAACCAATATGGCTCAGTCTATTGACAAGTCTCTGGTGAACAACATCATATAAAGACTTGCACATTGTTAAGGGTTGTGCAGCTTTATGCCCCATTTTTTTTCAGCTTAGGAAAAGAGTAGAAAACACCTTCACTGTCACACTGGCTCCTCTCCTGTTTCATATCAACAGATGTTGTCAGGTGAAGATATATTGTCCAGTATCCTTTGATTAACTAATTTTAAAAATATGTCAGTGAAACTCTCACTGGCTTCTTCTGCCAGACTAAGCAAACAGTTTGTTTAGAAGGAAAGAGAGACTGAAAGAAGTCTGTTAAAAGATGCTTTCAAACACATTTTTCTTTTTGCAGTTATTAATATTAATATTTTTGGAACGGTTTGACGGTCTCTAATGTGGTATTAAAATTAAAATTGTACTGCTGCCACACTACTCTCTTTATGAAATTATGTGATTGAAAATACAGACCTAACTATGATTTTGTTTTAAAGAATGAAATGAAATCCTCTTAGTTATTTTCCTGTCAGCCACACTTCAGATGACTATAATGCAGCAACCACCTACCTTTCAGAGAAAAAGCACACAAGAAGTGTTGCATTACATTATATAGATTTGGCAAACTCTGTTAAAAACAAATTTTTACCAGTCAACCACCATCTAACACCTAAAAATTCTCATTTGTAGTATTCTGCCAAAAATATATCTGGTAAGTTTGAAAGTAATCAGATAAAGATGTCATTCAATATGACATCTATGAGAATTGTTCCTTTTGCAAATGTTTCCTAACTTTTATTTATTTGTTTATTTTTGAATGTTATAAAGTATAAATAGCTTGGGCCAAAAATTTCATATCTAGTTGACTATGCTGTCCTCTAGAAGGACTAGTACCTTTTACCCCATGTGGGGAAGTCTGGTAAGTTAACTCTGGAGTTAATTGCAGTGGGCTAGATTCTGCCACCATTACTCACATTAAGTTACACATTACTCTCAGTGGAGTTCCATTTATTTTAGTCAGAGAACCTGAGAAGTGGGACACTGCTTAAAGTGAGTAGCGGGGAGGGGGGATTTGTTGGTTTTTTTAAAAAATAATCTATGGTACCTTCTTTATATATCCAATTCACTACGGTGGTACTCTAGTTTTACCCAAATGTAATTCCATTAATTTAATTGGAGTGGTGAATCAGACCCAACATTTGTAAGTCCTAGAAATTGTATGTGATATAATTTAACACCTTTGCAGCTACCTTCAGCCTGAAACTCTGTAGCCAAACTGGTGTTATGAGACTCCACAACATTTCTCCTGGGAGTTGTATTCGTTTCCAAAAGGGAATCTTCTGCAGGTTGTAGATGCTACAGCAGCATATAAGGAACCTTTCTTCTATTAGATCTTATAACATTGCAGGAGGGAACTCATCTACTGTGGCTCTTAGAAGCATCCATTATTTCCAAGTATAGTATCATTCTGATCTTCCCCACCTGTTACATGGAACAAGAGGTGTTCACTGACCACCCAATAAAGGAAGAGCCATGAAGGTTGAGAGCTTGCAAACTCTGCAGGAGAGAACTGTAAGCTCCTCATGTTACCTTGTATGTATACCTTTCTAAATTCTGCATATATCCCGTTTTGAAGGTCATTTTGAATAAGTAATTGCTGACTATCAGATACTGTTAAAAACAGGACTAGAAAAATAATTGACAACATTTTAGAAATTTAGGGGCTTTTTGAAAAAGAAAAATATAGGCAAAAAGCTTGGTTCAGGTAGCTATTTGGAACAAGAACCATTATGTAACATTGTTATATCAATACATCAGAAAGTTAAAATGTAGAACATTAAGAATTAACAACCAATATAATTAAGTGTTGTTGCTGCAATTTTCAGTAAATATTTCCAGACCTTGTGATGCTCAGAGTTTTAAAACATACTGGTACAATATTATAACCTCATTAATGACAGCCTTTTAAAATATAACATCGAGCTTCTGGTAATGTTGTTTAAATTAACAGATAACTGTTTTTGAACAGTGGTTTTGTCTTAGCTAAGCTTTTTGTCAGGAAATATTTCAAAATCAATGTAAAATAAATTACAAACACCAACAACAAAGCAAGTGAGTGGATTTTGTCACAAAACACATGACAAACTAATTTCCAATACGGTCCTACCATTGACGTCTACAGTATAAAAAATATTATAATGACTATCAATTTTCCACAAATGCTGTCCAAAAACAACAGTGGGTATATAAACCTAAAAACCCCCAACAAACCAAAACAGAACCCAGAGAACAAACATACATGAACATATTTATTACTGAAATGACAATATAAAGATATACAAGATGAGCAAATATTTCACCTATACTACTATTAATAGTGATTATTTATATTTGTATTGTAGTAGCTACTAAAAGCCTCTGATATGGGTCAGAACCCCAAGACTGTAGAAAAGGGAACGTAGAACCCTTTTGCATATTAACTTGCTCCAAAAGCATGCCTTGACTAATAAAAATATTTTCTAGAATTCTGAATGATTTTACAATTAATTCCATATTATACAGTTAAATTCTGATTTGTAACAAATGATTGATGGGATGGATTCTGAGTTATTACAGAGAATTTTTTCTGGGGTGTCTTTCTGATGAGTCAGGGTTTAATTGATCGCCATATTGGGGTTGGGAAGGAATTTCCCCCCTGGGCAGATTGGCAAAGGTTCGGGGGGGTGGGGAGGGAGTTTCACCTTTCACCTTCGTCTGTAGCATGGGGCATGACTCAATTGCTAGTGGATTCTCTGTACCTTAAAGTCTTTAATTCATGATTTGAGGACTTCAATAACTTAGTCCTATGTTAAAGGCTTATTACAGGAGGAGGTAGGTGAAGTTCTGTGGCCTGCATTGTGCAGGAGGACAGACAAGATGATCATATTGATCTCTTCTGACATTGGAGTTTTTATGAGTCTATGTACAGGTGGATTGGTGAAATGTGATCACAATTTATTCTACCAATGAATGTTTGCTAAATAGGCACATTAATTTGCTAAAATTTATATCATACATTTATATTATATAATATAATATATATTATATAATATAAATATAAAATTTATATTAAAATTTTGCCTGAGTAAAGACTGAATGATTGGGCACAGTGCTGGTCTGTATGGTGTCAAGCATCTAGTATCTTTTATTTAAAAAAATCTAAAAACTGATAGCACTGATATTTGAGTAACTTTTACTACTACATGATTCATTGATAAAGATTATTGATGGAGCAATATGAAAAAATCTGCACTTCAAAAGAAATTAGCAATGTGAGTGCTGGATTTTCATTCATTTTCAGAACATAGATACATATTTTGTGACAAAGGATTTAACATTTTTGTCACATGTGCAGCACATTGCATCTAAATCTGAAAGTCCAACCTAATACAAAATATACTGGGTGGCTCAGACTTAATCTGAGAACTACCTCAACATTTCAAGAACAGGGTGCATGAGTAGGGAGGGACACCAGTAAGACTAGAAATAAATTTTGTGGAAACACAACTGAAATAAATGGAAGCCATTTCAGTTGGAAGAGAGATTCCACATAAGAGTATAGAATTCAACCCTATTCAGAAGCACAAAAATGTAAGAATGACAATGGACACATCATGAATGAGGATGAACAAATTTAATAGAGGAGGAGATGAAATTAGTTCAACCAAAACTCGATGATTATGGGAGTTGCAGGATTTAAGCTCTGTTCCTGCCTCATCTGGCCTTGTCCCATGTGTATTCATTTTGTTGATTGTCTTATTTAGTGTGTTTAGATGAATGAGGGAATATCTTTTCTTTTTTTTTTTTTTTTTTTTTTTGCATAATATGATATTACCTTATCCACTGGTTCACCAAAGAGCTTGGAAACTGAGCAATTTGCTAAATTGCTTCATTTGAGTATTAGACTTCAAGCAATACAACCACATATATCTGTTCTATGCCTGCCATTTGAGAAGTGCTGGGACTACTGAAGTAAAGACCGCTATAGAGCTCCAGACAGTAATTGTCATTCTTCTACAGCAGACCAACTGCAATAAATCTGTGACAAGTCAGATAGTTATAAGAATTCAAAAATATTTTTTGTAAATAATTTAGGAATATCTTGAAGAAGGAGATTCTACAGCTCTATAGAAGGAACTTTCTCCTCCTGATGAAGCTCTGGAAGCAAAGCAAACTGGTAGGTATTTTGAAGAGTTGGGCATAGTCCGATGCCAACAGTTCACAGGTCTGGTTCTTTTTCCAGAGATACAGGAAGACAGAAGTTCCATTGTACACCTATGGACCTGGAAATGATGAGAAATAAAACCAATAGACACAGGCTCAGCTGATGTAAAAATTATATGTCCATTGATATTCATGCACTACTATATATGATACTCTGATATTCATGCTACGATATATAGTATAGTATGATATATACTAGCATACATTGTACTATACTATACATCATAGATTGCCATCATTCAATGATCCTGTAACTTACTCTGAATCTTTGATGGTAGAAAATACCAAGGAATTCTTCTGAACTCATCTTTGTGAACCCGTCTCAATTTTTTCCATTTAATTGGACTGGCATCTGTTCTATTACAATGTTTCTGTCAAAGGGTAACTCATTTCTGACTTAATTTTTTACCACCGCCAGAGAAAAGTAGTTATTTATCAGTTCTAATTTTTAAATCAAGAACTGTACAGTAAGGCACACAAAACAAATACAACTTTTTCATATATGGAGCATATTTTAGAGATTTTTTTTTCATATTTTCCTTTGGTGGACTAGCCATCATCCTTTATCATCTGAATTTTCTCATTTGTGATAATGAGCTCTGTTGAACATGTGGGAAGATTTAGATCAAGTGAGATAGAAAGCTGAGCTTGAACTTTGATCTTCTTCAGGATCTTTCATGATGTGCTGTTTTGCTAAGTACAGAGCAGTTTTCACAGTAAAAATAGGTCACTCTTTATAGGATTTCCCACATTCAGGAAAACTGATGAAAAAGAAAAATGGTTATTTTTACTTTACAGCAAAATATTTGTACATTGTGTTGTTTACTGTAACTGGGAAGAATAAAATCAGAGTAGCCATTATTCATTTCAATATATGTAGCTCATACAATGAACAGTAGTGGGTCAAACAGTGGTGATTAATAAGACTTATTCTAGGTTGGAGCTAACAAATCTTTTATCAGTACTTCAACCATTCTGCTTACGTGGCCTCATTGTTAAGATTATGCCTTTCATCTATGGGAACTAATCCCTCACATATACAATTTTAGCAAGAAGCTTATAAAATGTGTATTAAAGCAGTATTGACTTGTCTAACAATAAAAAGTACAATTAGACTTCCAACACACAGCATTACTAATTTCCATAAAAACCTCTCTAACCTATTCCTTTTACGGACGAATATAACCAAAAGGTTACATTCTGTACCATGCACCAGTAATTTACTGTAAAATCAGGAGATAGCTGTACCTATGTAATAGTGTACACTTTTCTTTGTGCAAATCTTTTAAAAGTGAATTTACATGCTGCATATATCAATAGGAAATAATATTAAAGATCATTAGGACTGAATGGACAAACACAATGGGTTCCTTTGATAATAATGTCACATAATGCAATAATTCAAGCCGGTTACTTACCGAGTCACTGTCCTGATAGAATCACCCTTAGGGTCAGACTGTAGATAGAGTTTTATCACACCTTCCAGTTATTGTGGCTCATTTTCATAATGTACTATTTAAGCAAGAAGCTTACAAAAACCATAGAAGAGTAATAATGACCAGTCTATGCATAAAAATGTAAATAGTTAGGCTTCAAACACTACGCATTTCCACCTAAGAAGATTACTAAATATCCCCTCTGCAACATTCCTCATTTCCATAACCAAATAGGCACTATTGTCTATTCACTCTCCATGTTCTATGTTTGTAGTACTATAGTAATTTTTTTCTTTGTGTACCACAGGAAATAGTAAATTAGGCTTGTAAAATATATAAACCGTCTGTAAGGAATAGTAAAAAGTGATTCATATTAATTCTAGTTTCCTTAGAATTCTCCAAATAAGAAACAAAAGAACAGGTTGCCTTCTACCCACCACTTTTGTTTACAAATAGCATAAAAATGCTTCATGCCCACAGATGATTAGCCTTCTACTCACTTGTTTAATACAGGACAGTATTTCTCTACCAAGGTAACATAAGATGACATTGCCTCGGGTCATGGCAGGGCATGCCACATCATGTAACACAACATAGTTTGATGTAACCTGATCCAACAGGCATGTGCCTGTTGCCTATTTGTAGAAAATACCATTTTTTTCAGAAGAAAGTGTATGCCACCATGCATAACAAAATGTAGGTTCTCTTTCTGAGACCCAGAGATCCCTGTGTTCACAATTAACATGGATTTTAAGTCTGACTCACATGTAAAGGGAATAATTTTCTTCCCAATTAAAGTGGGCTCTGTTCAGCAATGACCTGTCATTAGTGGCATTGACATGGAAATTGCTATGGAAATTGTAACTAAATTTTAGAAAACTGCCTTTAATCAACAAAAGTTTGGAACAACTAGACAATGGGAGGCATGACTATACATGAGGTGAAACCATTCAAATGCCAGCAAAGAAGAAGGGAAATGAGGTGAACTTAACAAGAGCTAGTAATCAGTTGTTAAAATAACTAGTTACTCTGTTATTGCTGTTGTTGGATGTATTACAGAGACCTATGCGTACCTTGAAAATGCACATTTTAATGTCCGTTCCTTGTTTAACATTCTTATTTGATTATCAAGTGATGGCACATTTTCCAAGAATATTACAATCAAGGTAGATTTTAAATAGCAGATTTGTTTATTTCACTTTTCAGCTAAGGAAACTCCAGTCTGCGATGAACATTTAAAACTGAGATGTTATTGATCAAATGATTGCATGGACAGTGAACTTTAAAAATAATATCTAAAATAAACTGCCAGGGTAAAGTGACTTAATTAGAAAAAACAAAGAATCATAAGTAAAAATACCTTTAGCACTACTTTGCATCTATAATCCTTCTGAACTCATCACTGGAACAATTATTGAGAGCTAAGGAAAATATTTTTAGAAAACAACAAGTAAAAAAATAAACTATCATTCTTCCAAATTAACAAATAAAGAGCCTAGTTGATTTTAACAGTATATGAAAGGTTTGTAACATTAATTAGGGAAAGCAGTACACATTTCTCTGACATTCACATAAAAAGAAAAACTTTGTCAAAATGATGGTTTTGATTCTTCTCAGATGAGACGTTTTACATGCAGAAGTAGTCTAATTGGTTTTCAGGATTGTTCTTCTGTTAGGTCCACAAGAAGTGAGTTAGAAGTATATTCAAAGAAGAAAACTAATTTTAATAAAGCCTATGATATGAATGTGCTGCAGCTGAGTAACAACCTAACCTGTTGTAATTCTTGGTCTTTAGAACTCCATCCCCACTTCTTAGAATCACAGAACTGGAAGGGATCATGAAAGGTCATCAAGTCCAGTCCCCTGCACTCCTGGCAGGATTAAGTACCATCTAGACCATACCAGACAGGTGTTTGTCTAACCTGCTCTTAAAAATTTCCAATGACAGAGATTCCACAACCTGCCTAGGCAACTTATTCCAGTGATTAATCACCCTAACAGTTAGGAATTTTTTCCTAATGTCCAACCTAAACCTCCCTTGCTGTAATTTAAGCTCATTGCTTCTTGTCCTACCATCTGCGGTTAAAGAGAATACCTCTTTACCTCAACATCATGTCTAAAATTAGAATTTAAACTTCTCAAGGTGGGAACATTTCTTTTTACTGCCTAGTGCTCAGAATCCTATTTGGAACTTAAAAGTAATAAAGGATAATATTAATTAACATAGTTATATTAATATAATACTCATACGAGGAAGATTTGCAGGCTCAAGCTCTACATTATTTGCCATTCTATACCACATACTAAAAATCATATTCTGTTAAAATTATGGGCTGATCTAGCATTCCCATCCTCACCTACATAGTCTTTAATTACATGAGGGGTTCCAATAAGAACACGGAATAAGAATCACATTATATGAATGGGAATTCCTAGGAGCGAGCATCTCAACAAAATGTCTGTTATTTTCACCTGCAGTTGATTACCTGTCCCTGCAGCCAAGAGGGAGGCAACTAACAAGGGCAAAATGAGAGGCTTTTTAAAAAAGTATATGCATCGTTTGAGCCAAATGCAAGTTAAAAAAAAATCAGTGTTGAGCAGGAATGGGCTTAACTGAAAAAGGTGAACCTGAATGTCACTGATCTCTGGGACAAACCAAAACCACGCATCTGAACACAATCTCTCAACACTGACACCACCATCAAATTTGGATCTGAACTTTGCATCCTGAGCCTATCTGGTTTAGAATAGAAATATTAAATTATCCTTCACTCGTATCAATGTAAACTATTATGAATTCTGCAGCAGTGCACAAATGTATAAACAGCACTAGCACTGACATGGCAGAAGAAAAACAAACGGGACTTTTTCTGCTACAAAGGAAGTGCTGTTTTCTCTTTCCCCTCAATCTGACCCTGGTTTACATATATGATTCAACACAAGTGCTTGAAGATTTGCACAGACATGTATTAATACGTTTGCAAAGTTTAGTTGGATTTACATGAGGAAATCAGAGGTGGGAATAAAAACTTTTTTTTTTGTTTATGGAAAGATTGATAAACATGTGTTCAACACCTGGATTTTATAACGATCCTATTCCTTGCCCAATAAAATAGCCACCTTCCAAGGCATTCAAACAATAGAAACAAAATGACAGCACAGAAAAAAGCTGCCACATGTAGTTTTCTTCACCTCTTTGATTTATTTAATAAAAACGAGTCAATTTTAAACCAAGAAAAAAATTAAGTAACAGGTTAAACCAAAAAAACTTATAAAATGCGTTTAATGGATGAAAACACAAATAGTGCAGGATATATGTTTTTCTCATAAACGTTTTACATTGTGAAAATGTCACACTGCTGAATGCATTTCCACACAACAATGCTCTGCATTTTTGAGATACCTTAAAGTGACTACAGGAGGCTATGATGAGTAGATACTGAAAAGCTAATGCTTACTAGACTTCCTATGCTATTCCACCAATATCAAAAGGCTGCTGAGTCCTTTAAAAATAAACTATGGATATTTAGTACAAAAATATATATGAAAAGGAATTTGTGCTAATTTAGAGTTAGATTCCAAATAGCCTTTACAGAAATATGTACTTGGGGTGGATGAGAAGAGAGAAAGGCATCTCTTACATAGCCTACAGAATACTTGATTGAAATTACACTCCTAGGGTATGTCTACACTGGCAATTTAGGTTGACTTAAGTAGCCTTAAGTTGACCTAAATTACTCCCCGTTCTTATGAAAGGAATTCTCTTTCTCATCGATTGCCAGTCAGCAGCACCCATCTTCTCACTGTGGGATCAAAGTATGACCAGGTTGTTATGATCTGCTATGAGTATTGTGAGAGTCACATTCATTACTTTGGGAGATGGGAAGGAATTTTCCCCTCACCACCTGATGGGCCTAGGTACGGTGGGTTTTTTCACATTTCTCAAACAAGTGAGGTAGGTAAAGAGAATAGGTCCAGTTGTCACAACTTAGTAAGTGGCAAGTGTGCTAACTAGATAGGTACTCATTATAGGGGGGAATATGATTCCCTCATAAACAGGAGCTGTGGATTTAGGAAAAGACATCTCATAAGGAAGCTGGAAAAAACAGAGTTGGGGCTCCTAAGTTCCGAAACAGTAAGAAGACAACTGCCCTCTTTTCCAGCCACCTTAATGCTCATAGAAGAGGACGACAGTAGGATCCCAATAACAGAATAGGACCAGGTTGGAAAGAGGAAGGCCTGATGGCAGCCCTTCCAAATAGGTGGAGCTAAAGAAAGAAAGATGACCTGCACTGTATGATTCATTCCCAGGTATTCCCACATATGCGGCATAAATAACATTGCAGCCAAATTAAACCACATCCATTGCCTCTTGTCTCTCCTCCCAAGTGGCCAGGACAAATGAATGCAGGGCCAGATCAACTCAGACTCTTTAGAGGCTGCAGCCCTGGGCCCCAGCCTAAAGGGGGGCCCAGTCTAAAGGGGGTCCCTGGCCTGAAGGGGGACCCTGGCCTACAGCCCCTAAGGTCCCTGGTTGATCCAGCCCACTCCGTCCTGCTCAATTTAGCACCGCACCAGCAAGATCTGGCACTGAGGGGAGGCAGGGGCTTGGGGCTAGAGGCTGGGCTCCATGATGCTCCCACCTGACCCCTGGGCCAGCTGGTCTGTCCCAGAGGTGGGGCAAGGTGACATGTGTTTGCTGTGCTCTGGGGACAGGGGCAGCTGGCATGCGGTGCAGCATCCAGCATGGCCTTCCAGCTAGCACCGTCTGCCCCATGGGACCAGGCAGAAGCGGGAGCACCGTGAAAAGTGGCCTCTGGCCCCACGGTCTCCCCACTGCCAGCCTGCCCCAAATGAATGTTAGCAGTTAGTTAAAAAAACCCAACAAAATAAATAAAAGCAAAAACTTTATTGCTTACACAGTACTGGTAACATTTTTCACAGTTCTCTTTTTATATGTGATCCAGTAATCTCCCCTTTCATTACTCCTCTGACCTCATCTATGATTAAAGTTATCTTTTTCATAGCAGAATTTCAGCTAAGCACATCTTGGCTTCAGGTTAACCTTTAACACCGCTACTAAGCAAAACAAAAGAGAGAAAGATAGGGGTGCATACAGCCAGTAGGGCAAATTAACACTGAGACAGTTCAATAACATTTACATTTGCATCATACATTAAAATCTTAGATCCTCATCCTGTAGGGTGCTAACTGCCTCTATTTCCTATTCACTGTAAGGACAATTGACTTATACAAATCAAAGAGCCAGACTCTATACGCTGCATTGTTTACTTGACATTTATCAATCTGAAACACTGGCTAACTTGAAATGCTCCATTATGAAACAGCACAAAGAGCATGAATGATCTCTTCTGCTATTAACAGATATAATTCAGTTTTACTGGATACGTCAAGGAGTCAAGTAACAAATCTTTGTGAGTAGAATATGTGAATTAAGGAGCTTTCAACAAAGAAACTACATAGCTGCCAGAGGGAACAATAAGTTTTATTTTATATTTAAAGAGGGGGTTTGCAGACTGAAGCAAACTTGAAAAAAGAGAATATTATAGCAATAAAACATATAGCAGGATATGGAATATGTATCTATGGCTATGTCTACACTTGGAAATTTAAGTCGACTTTAGCTAAATCGACTTAGTTAAGTTGACTTTAAGTTGACTTAGTTAAGTCGACTTAGTGAGTCTACACTTAAATTTTAAGTCGACTTTGGGGGGAACTTACAAAGTCGACCTAGAGCGTCCACACTGGATGCCTAGGTCAACTTCTAGGGGCTAGGGGGACCTAGAGTAGGTCCACGGGGGCATGGGGCACCCCTTACACAGTGCCAGGGGGCTCAGCCTTTGCTCCATTGTACATAGGTACAATGGGGCACAGGGGGACAGGGACCCTGGCAGGGCATAGGGGCAGAGTAGGCAGGGCTCTGCTCTTTGGGGGGGCATGCCAGGCTCCCCCTGTGCCCCCTCAGCAGGGAGGGCATTGGTGCAGTCCTGGGGTAGCCCTAAGTCGACTTAGGACTAACCCACATCTACAACTGGCTTAAGTCGACTCTAGGGAGTCGACTTAAGCCAAAAGTCGAATTAAATCTAGGTTTAATAAAGTCGACTTAATTTTCATTAAGTCGACTTTATTTTCCTTAAATTTACGCAGGGTAAATTAAGTCAATTTAAGCAAGCTTAAGTCGACTTAAATTATAAGTGTAGACGCAGTCTATGTTAGGGTATGTCTACACTGCAACTGAAGTGGAAACACTCTCAGCAAGCTCAAAATAGCAGTAAAAAATGCACCAACAGAGGCTTCAGCATTAGGCGGGCCATTTGTCTGGCTTTAAACCAGGCACTCCTGCCTTTCTGAGGCTTGTCCCTCATTCAGTACTGAAACAAAACCAAATGAGGCTTTGTCTGGTATTGGATGGTGCAGTCCATTTTGAAGAGGACACTGTCCCATCCCCACTGGCATGACCTCACACGTGCCATGCATTCGAAGTCACGCTGGCAGTCGGGCAGTGCTCTCTTCAAAATAGTGTCCCCCTGAGGCCTGACCTCCTATGCAAGGGATGGGGTCACATAGGAAGCAGAAGGTCCACACCTTTCCTGGAAGCCCTGGAATGTCAAGTATTCTACGAATACATGAGAGGCAACCCTATTCAGCATGGCTTGTTCTAGCATGCCACCGACTGTCAGTGCATACCCCTGTTCCTAGCCCATGCTGACAGCTAAGGTACACTGCCTCTACATTGCTATTTTAGTCACACTCACTGAATTAACACTAGTGCGGGTATGGTGACTTGAGCTGCAATCACATTTCTGATTGCTGTGCAGACACACCCTAACTGTTATGAGTTTGTGTTTAGATACAGCCTGCTCAGAAGAAACAAACCGTTCTCTCATGGAGACTTTGCTTTCAGTTCTATTCTGTTTTGTTTTATACTATTAATCTATAATCATTACCAATAATTATTACCTTGAATAACGTTGACAATCAAATCAGTCGAATTCAGAAAGAAAGGAAAACAGCAGGTATGCCAACCCCACATGTTCAAAAATCATAAGACAGAGCCCAAAATCATGCATTTGGCTTTAAATAAAAATCATTTTTAGTTCTTTTATTTCCTTTCATTTTCTCAACCTTTAGCATTCACTTAGGATACATTTTCAAATGTCTTCAGTAGAACCATGAGGCCTAGAATTTTTAAGGCCAAGAATTGTGTGACTGGGGCCTCCTGGGATACCCTCCTGGACGTGCAAAAATCAGGGCAAGCTGCAAAACCGGGAGCTAAACTCCCCAAACACTGATGGGTGGTACTTAAACCAGTCTCCCTATCAGTCACAACCAGGCTTCTGGTTCCCCACACTGGGTACCAAGAAATCTGGCCAAAATAGAAACAGCTCCCTTTATTGCACTCCAGCTCCTCTGGCTCCCACTTAGCTGCACGGTCCCTTAAAGATATAGGTTCTCCTGACCCCAAAGGGCCAGCCACAGCACACAGAACAATATAGGTTTGGATCTTACCCAAAATACCACACTGGTAGCCAATCCTTTAGCAACTACAACTAAAGGTTTAATATAAGAAGAAAAGAAGCAAAATATGAGATGTTAAAGGGTCAAAGCGAATCACATACATACAAATGATTTAAAGTTCATGAAAAGCAGTTGCAGGCTTGTTCCTCTGGTAAACACCCAGCATTAGGGTGGGCCTCAATCCTTTGTTCAGTCTCGGAGGAATAGTTCCAGAGATGGGTGTTGGCTGTAGACTGAGGACTTGAAAAGCAAGATGGCGTTGGAGTTGCTGCCTTTTATCACCTCTGGCCTTCTCCATGCTGTGTGCAGGTCTCTCCAATCAAACTGGAGCTGGGTCACATGTTTAAGTCCTAGTGGCTCAACAGGTTTTCTTCTTCGGCCCATTATACTGGGGAGCTTCCTTTATGGGCCATTAAGGAGACAATGGCCAGGCAGACATTCAGTCTGGGGAATTTTCCCAGCCTTACACAAGTTAAAATATAACAATCATATTCCTAACTTCTAATATGAATACAAATCCTACACATAAACTATGTAATCCTTCCCCACAGATTATTACCTTTCTATTGACACCAAACATGCCATAGTTCCTATGGATTATAACAATCATAACATATTAATACAAAATAATATCACAAATGGTTCCTTAAATCCTGACAGCGTCACAAATTGGCCCACTGAAACATTCTTTTAGTTAAGAAAAAAAGACAGAACAAAATAAAGTCTCCATGAGACACCACCATGAGTACTTCCTCTGTGATGCAGTGCATCTGAAAACAAAAGTTACATAGTTACACACACCATTAGGATGAGATTCTTTCTGTGCTCCCTTTTCTTGTAATTCACATTTTTGTGATGGTAATAGTTTATTCCCAGATAATCAAGCCTCAGTTTAATACTGAAGTGAAAATGAAATGCAAGGCCTTGTTTAAACTAGAAGTGAAACTGAGTCATGAAATTCACATCTAGATCAGGATCCAATGTTTCGGGGACTCTCAGTACAGAGGGAGGAGTTTCCCTGACTGAAAGTTGACGCTCAACTCTTTTCAGCAGTGGTTCCCAGCCAGGATTACATGTACCTCTGGTGGTACACAGAGACCTTCCAGGAGCTACATAAACTCATCTATATATTTGCCTAGTTTTACAGCAGGCTATATAAAAAGCAGAGTCAGGAAAATAAAACTTTCATATAAACAATGTTTATATTGCTCTATATGTTATACAATGAAATATAACTACAATATTTATATTTCAATTGATTTATTTTTTTTAATTATATGGTAAAAATGAAAAAAAAGCATTTTTTTAGTAGTAACGTCCCTTGACACTTTTTAAAATATTTGTATCTAATTTTGTAAGCCAGTAGTTTTTAAGTGAGGTGAAACTTGGTGATACGCAAGACAAATCAGACTCCTGAAAGGGGTAGAGTAGTCTGGAAAATGTGAGAGCCACTACTTTACAGAAATAAGGAGCAGCCATGACTCATAGATTCAGAGGACTGGAAGAGACCTTGAGAGGACATCTTGTCCAGTTTCCTGTACTTAACAGCAGTATTAAGCATTATAGACCATTCCTGGCAGGTGTTTGTGTAACCTGCTCTTAAAAATCTCCAGTGATGGAGATTCCACAACTTTTCTACACACTTTATTCCAGTGCTTAACTACCCTGACAGTTAGAATTCTTTCCTAATGTCCAGCTGTGATGGACTGGCAGCACTCACCACCGGATGGAAGCTTCCTAGTGTTGTTAGTGGGGCTTGAGCAGCTTCCCCATCCTGTTCTTCATTACCTTTCATCTAGCCACTCAGACCTCCAGCTGGACACCTGTCTATGTACTCCTTTTCCAGGGATAGTTTCCCTGTGCAAGCCTGGCCACTCTCCATTCCGTAGCCACCACTAGTCTGCCAGCACTCCACTAGCAGTCTGGGGGAGGTGAGGAGGGACCCAGGCCCACCCACTTCTCCAGGCCCCAGCCCAGACACCCTGTGTGCAACAAACTGGTACACCGCCACTTCCCTTCACTCTTTTCCCTGGCCTACTTTCCCACAGCCCCAGTACCTGTTTGGCTCTTGCATCAAGGCCCTAGCTCCCACTGCACCCCTGAGATCAGCCACTAAACTGTTCAGAGTGCTCACCCCTCCAGCCAGCCAGGGAGCCAACCTCCGGGCACAAGCTCTTCTGAGAAACTGGCTGCTCTGCCTTTGCAACTCTCTCTTATACAGAGCTCCTGGGTCCTAATTGGCCTCCACCACAGCTGTCCATTGGCTGTAGCCCATATGCTCTTTTTAACTTATTATTAGCCGGTGTGGGACAACTATCCCGTCACACCAACTTAAACTGCCCTTCCTACAATATAAAGCCATTGCTTCTTATCCTATTCTCAGGTGAACAAGAACAAATTTTCTCCCTCATCCTTGTAAAAACCTTTTAAATATTTGAAAACTGTTGTCCCCTCTCAGTCTTCTCTTCTCCAGATTAAACATTTTTTTAAATCTTCCCTCAGGGGTCATGATATCCAGAGGGGTAGACATGTTAGTCTGTGTACAGCAAAAAGAACGAGAGTCCTGTGGTACCTTAAAGACTAACAAATTTCTTCGAGGATAAGTTTTCATGGGCTCTAACCCACTTTGTCAGATGCCTTCCTTCCAATGCCACAAGAAGAAGAATTCTGCATGGACTCCTCCTGACGACCGAAACAATAGACTAGACTTTTACATAGAGTATTTCTGCTGATATGCACAAGCTGAGATTGTAGACAAGCCACGTCACTTGCCCCATAACCTCAGTTGTGCAGAATGCAATGCCATCCACAACTCTGACGTTATAATCCAAGAGGCTGACAAAGGAGGTGTTGTATCATCATGAATAGGTTGGATTATGAATGGGAGGCTGCCAGACAACTCTCTAACACCACATTCTACAAGCCACCACCCTCTGATCCCACTGAGGAATATCAAAAGAAACTGCAACATCTGCTTAAGAAACTCCCTAAAGAAGCACAAGAACAAATGTACACAACCACACCCCAAGAACCCCAACCAGGGGTATTCTATCTATTACCAAAGATCCACAAACCTAGGAATCCTGGACGTCCCATCATCTCAGGCATTGGCAACTCTCACAGCAGAATCGTCAGGCTATGTGGACTCTCTCCTCAGGCCCTACGCCACTAGCATTCATAGCTATCTTTGTGATACCACTGACTTCCTGAGAAAACTACAATCCATCAGTGATCTCTCAGAAAACACCATCCTAGCCACTATGGATGTAGAAGCCCTCTACATCAATATTCCACACAAAGATGGACTACAAGCCACCAGGAACAGTTTCCCTGATGGTGACACAGCACACCTGGTAACTGAACTTTGTCCTGACCCACAACTACTTCAGATTTGGAAATTATCTATACCTTCAAGTCAGCGGCACAGCCATGGGTACCCGCATGGCCCCACAGTATGCCAGTCGAGCAGCAAGCACAGCACTGTTCTTGACAAATCCATACTGATGTTACTTATTATGTTATCTTCTGGGTGTTTGTAAATTGATTGCCTAATTATTTGCTCCATTATCTTTTGGTATTCTCAAATTAAACTGACTGTAGTTTGGATTCAGTTCAGAACTATCCCATAGTGGACAGCTGGAGTGATTCTGGATTTCTTTGAGGTTCAGTTCCAGTTTAAGGATAAATACTGATAGTACTGTTAGAGGCTAGTAATAGCCTCTCCAAAGGAAGTAGAGTGCCTGGTGAGGGAACGAATACTGCATGATGCCAAAAGGTTGCACAACAGCCCTTCTGTTTCAGGAGCTAGTGTATGTATTGGGGTTAATTGGCTTATAATTTCTATCGGTTTTAATGTTTGGGGCTTTTACTATATTAATATTAACAAATGAACTGTGCATAGTGTTATTAACTAATTTAATGAAAGGTTTTATATCCAAGCTGTGGAGATTTTTAAAATAAATATATATAAGGATCTTGAAATTAGAAAGAAGATTGTTTTTCGACAAGGTCACTCTTTTGCCCAGGGACACAGGGTTGGAATCTATCAGGAAAGAGACTGGATATGATGCAGCTGAAGTGCACGAGATAGACTAGCATCATGTGAGCTGCTAGAAGGCTGAGAACTCAAGGCTGAAGAGAGACTAGGGAGCAGAGCTAGCAGGACAGGAGGCAATTCATGCTCTAGAAATAAATTCCAGAAAGCCACACTGATAAAAAAAAATAATGACCTAATTCTCTTACTTGGTGATTATCCAGTACAAGATTCACAATCACAATCACCCTTCCCAAACAAGTGTCCAGAGATGATAGTCTACCACTTCGCTGGGCAGCTTGTAACAATGTGGGTGATCCTCTACTCAAGTGAGTAAAATAATAATCACTCTATGGAAAGAGAAACCCACTGGTGAGTGCCATTTTAACATAGAACATTAAAGTGACCACAGAGTTTTCTTCTGAACTAACTGACCAAACTTCTCTTAATGTGATAAATGTTTATGGATTCTTCTAATTACAAATCTGGTTTAAAGCTGAGACATTCAGAGAATACGGCTCCCTTTCATAAAGTTTCCAAGGCTTTTCTAGAATAATCAATTACCATAATGAGTTTTTTTAAAGCTACCATTTGTCATTTTCTTAAAATATATAAACTACCCAGTATAAAGATAAATAGCTAGAGCTAGCATACCCTGAGGCCTTCTACAAAAGGCTTCCATTTAAATCAAAATCAACTGGGAAACCTGTTGGATTTTATTTCAAAGTCAATTTTGCTTGACTTATATACAAATCTGTAGAAAAGCAAAGTAAGTCTATCACTAGTTGCCTTCTTAATGGGACTGTGAGCAAAAGATGTTGGCTTTGATCCTGGGCAGCAGTCAAGAAGCACCTTGTGCAAGTGTCCAGAGATGATAGTCTACCACTTCGCTGGGCAGCTTGTAACAATGTGGGTGATCCTCTACTCAAGTGAGTAAGGGGGGTGGGTAGGGTAAGAAATAGCTTTAAACTAGGGGTCATCAACCTTTGCTGGCCTCCATGCCAGCCCCATCGCCCAGGGCAGGTGCCGGGGGCGGGGCCAGCAGGGGACAGGGGCCCATGGTTCCTTTTCCCTGCTGGCTCTGTCCCTGTCTGCGGCTCCTATCTCCTGCTGTCCCCGCTCCCCAGCTGGGGATCAGAACCAGCACGGGGTGGGAGCCACAATGTATGGTGGCTCTTTTTCCCTGCTGGTGCACTTCCCAGCTGGGAGACAGGGCCAGTAGGGGACAGGAGCCGCTGCGCACATGGCTCTTGTTGCTCCAGGCCCTGCTGGGGGGTGGGAGGGGGTAGCGGGGAGAGCAGCCAAAACTCTGTGGGGCAGGGGTTGCCAACCTCTGCTTTAAACCCTACAGCTCTGGGGCCACTGTGCAAAATTAAAGAAGCCTGAAGAATGCTGAAATTTACAGCAGCTGTCTAAAGCCTCATATGGCTAATAAAACACCACCCTATGCTCCAGCTGCACCCTTTATGCCAGCCACAGGGAATGGGTGTCAGCACTAAACTACACTGGGATGACTCTCCTGCAGTAGACAATGCCAGATTTGGAGTTGTAGCATGGATGGAGCAGAGCTAAGAGGTCCCAAAACAGCCCATGATCAGAGCCGGTGTCATTTTCTGCAATCATCATCACGCATATACTGGGCATTTCAAGGTTTCTTGAGTCTAAGGTTAGATAATTTGACTCTAAACTTTAAAAATGACTTCTTTTTATTATATTTATGGTCTGTAAAATCCTGTCCAAATTATATTTATGAGACCTATATATTATTACAGTCAACCTACAACCTTTTTAAAAGTTCCATGTACCCTTGTTGGTTGGTTCAGCAAGATAGAATCAGCAGAGAAACTATACCATATTAATCCCCAGAGAAACTCTTTCAGAGCAGGCACCTGTTCTGTGGATCAAGAAAGGACTTTAATTTCCTGTGATGTCAATCTGGCACCTTCATGAGAAGAAAAAAAAAGTCTCACATTTATTCCAGCATCAAGATTGTTCTGACACCCTGACACAAATTTGCACTTCAGACCTAATGCCAACACCTCCTTACATAAATATAACAAATTATATCAGAAGAATAAAGAGATACTTTGACTCACACAATCTCTAGCGTCTTTATTTTAAGAATCTAGAGAAAGGCTGTTCAACAGTTCCTTTCAAAAGTTCTTAGTCCATGATGGTGTTTTGTAAAACCCATTACCACAGTAAGAGTCACTCATTTTTTAATATGGCAAAGCTCTGAGAATTTTTTTAAATTCACAAAAACAGGTATTCAAACATTGTTTAGATAGCACACATTACTCTGATGAGAGAAAATTGTATCTTTACATAAGAAATAAGAATTCTTATCTAAGAGGTATTAGGTATTTTATTCTTTTCCTTCCTAACTCTTCCAAGAATCACTATTGTTTAGGTTGCTTGGTTATCAGCTGTTTAATCAAACAGCATGACTCTTATCCCATAGCCCTCTCTTTTGACAATAAGTACTGTGGATCCCACTAGCAAAACTCAAAATTGTTGTCCATAAACTTATAAAAATATAACCTACTCTCTAACATAAATTGCAGGATTTTGGCCAATGATTGAAATACTGGCATCTATGACCATATACCTTAATAGAGCCATAGCTATGAAAGACATTGATAACACAGCAGGATCATGTATCATAAGTCTACTTCATTTGTATTCACTTGCGTGGATGTATATGCAGCAAAGAGGTTTGAATTTCTTTTGCAGAAAGGGTATGTGTTACGGCGAATGAGGTGCATTAGGTGATTAGGGCACCATGGGTGTTGCACTTCAGGGTCTGGTAGCCAGCTTAGGCACAGCTCAGCTCCCGCCAGACTCTCCATAGGGCAGTTCCTCTGTCCCTTCTGGCCCTAGGGGTCAGATTCTCTGTCCACAGGGCACAGGACCCAGGGCCCTGAGGCCCGTCTGGGCTGGCTGCCCTGTACCTGGCTGTACCTCTCAGTTGCCAGCAGCAACAACTACCGGTTAGTTCAGCTCTACCTCACTCTGTTCTGTTTTTCTCTCTTTCACCAACTCCATTCCTAGCTCTGCCTCCAACGACCATGGCCCAAACACTCCTCCATGTCTGGCTGCAACAGGGGCTTTTTATCTGGTGCTCTAATTGGCCTCAGGTGCCTTAATGGCCTCAGGTGCTCCAACTGTTTTCAGGTGCTCCAATTGGCCAAAGCAGCCCTGCCTTACCTTCCCTGGGAACAGGGATTTACTAAGTCTGGGGCTAATATATCTACCCTCCAGCACCCTCCTGTAGCCCTCACAGTATGAAGCTGCAAAACAGGATCTGTGCCAGTCCTGCGTTCCTTTCTCAACTGAAGACACATCTTATCTTTTAACTACAGAACTGAATGTGACATAAAGCACACGCTTCAGTAACAGCAGCAGTTTTCAGTTGATTTTTGTATACCTACCAAATCTGTAAACTATAAACATATTTGTATTAATCATACTTCTAGCCTACATTTTGCAGTCTAAAGATTCCATGGCTATGTCTACACTACAAAAAGTTGGGTCGACTTTGTTAAGTTGACTTAATAAGGTCAACTTTAAGTCGACTTAAAGTCGACCTTATTAAGTCGACTTAAAGTGGTTTCTTTGGACGTGGACTTAGTCCACTTTGTTAAGTCGACTTAACTGCCCTTAGGTCGACTTAACAAAATGGACTTAAGCATCTACACTGTGCTTAGGTCAACCTAAAGAAGGGTTAGGTTAACCTAAGGAGGGTTAGATCGACCTACCTGGCAGGTCTTATTAAGTCGACTTAAGCTTTCATTAAGACAACTTAAGGAATTTCTTAAGTCGATATAATGAAAGCCTGGTGTGGATGGGGACTAAGTTAGGTCAACTTAAGCCTCCTGAAGTCAACCTAACTTGCCAGTGTAGACATAGCCCATATGTCCTATAATGTGTCCCCTGCATGTACATGTGTACTTCAACGTTTATAGGTTGCCTGTATGTTTATGTGCCTGTAAATGTTTATGTGCCTGTAAATGCCAACTATCCTCTCATTATGGACAGGGCCATCCTTACAGGGGGGTGCGAATGGGGCGATCGCCCCGCGCTGCCCCGCTCCCAGCTGGGGGCAGTGCGGGGCCCACGCAGTGGCTCCCCCACGGCCGCGCTTTGCCCTAACTCCGCTGCCTATGGCGGCGAGCCAAAGGCAGTGGGGGTGAGAGGCTTTGCCTGGTCTCTGGCCTTGGGCCGGCCCTCCCCGCCCTCAGGGCAGAGCAGGCAAACCCAGGGGCGGGGCAGTTTGCAGGGCCCGGCCTCTCTGGGCTGGGCTGGCCCAGCCTGACCCACATGGTTGGCCCCGGCTGGGCCCAGGGTCGGCCTCAGCCAGCAGCGTAGCCTCACCCAGGGCCGGCCCCCCATGGTGGCCTCAGGTCTCACTCCCCAGCCGGAGCACCGGTGGCGGCTCCTGCCAGCCCTGTCCGGGGACCCAAGGTTGTGCTGCCGCTTGGAGCCGAGGCTTACTGGGCTCTCGGGAGTGGGGTGGGTCAACCCAGGCCTCCCTTCCTCACTCCAGCATGGGGTGGGGCCCCCACCCAGGCCAATTGGCCCCGGGCCCCTCTCCCCCTTAGGGATGGCCCTGATTACGGACTATCATAAAGAAGAACTTACTGTTTTTATCTGTTTATTTTGTCACCAATTCCTTTGACCACGGTGCACTGACTGGCATTTGGTGAGCAGCTCTTGGGGTAACATTTTCAAAAGTGGCTAAGTGACAAAAGGCCATAGTTTTAAAAGCATCTAGGTGACTCACTTTCATAGACTGCAGTGGGAAATGGGTGCCTACATAACTTCAAAAGCTGGTCCTACATTAAAGGGACATATGAATCTAAGTAACCTAATCCACTTTTGAGAATGGAACTTAAGCTCCTAAATTGCTTAGATGCTTTTGAAAATTTTACCCTTTGTGTCTACACTTTTCTATTTGGTTCTGTGGCACCACATCCATTGTTATTATTATATATTATTTTTATTACAATAGTGTCCAGAGGCCACAATCAGAATCAGGGTTCACTTGTGGACGGCACAGTACAAATATATAGCAAGAATTCCCAACATTAGAAGTGTGATGCAAGAATAAACTCATAAATATTTGTTATGTGGTTTGATACCAGGGTAACGAGGACCATATAAGTAGATTAGGTTTGCTGCCTGGGATACAGTCCCTTCTCCAAAGAGTTTACAGTCAAATTTAAGACAAGAATGAATATGCGGGTTAGCAAACAGTTAGAAAGAAAGGAGTGAGGAGCACAAGAGTAACAGCAAAAGAAACACATAGCTGCGAGCACAATTAGATTATTTCAAATCTTTTTTAAAAAGTTATTTAATTAAAATACATAAACAAATATATAAATAAGACAAGTTCCAAAGGGGTAGCCATATTAGTCTAGTTCAGCAAAACAAACAAGGAGTCCTATGGCATTTTAAAAGACTAACAGATTTATTTATGGCATGAGCTTTCATGGGAGAAAATCCCACTTCATCATAGAATCATAGAATAATAGGGTTGGAAGGGACCTCACGAGGTCATCTAGTCCAACCCCCTGCTAAAAATCAGGACCTCTCCCCCTAAATCACCCCAGCCAGGGTTTTGTCTAACCGAGCCTTAAAAATCTCCAAAGATGGAGATTCTACCACCTCCCTAGATAGCCCATTCCAATGCTTCACCACCCTCCTAGTGAGAAAGTTTTTCCTAATATCCAACCTTGACCTCCCCAGCTGTAATTTGAAACCATTGCTCCTTGTTCTGTCCTCTGTTACCCTCGAGAACAGCCTAGCTCCCTCCTCTTTGGAGCAACCCTTCAAGTAGTTGAAGGTTGCTATCAAATCTCCCCTCAGTCTTCTCTTCTGTAGACTAAATAAGCCTAGTTCCTTCAGTCTTTCCTCATAAGTCATGTGCCCCAGCCCCCTAATCATTTTTGTTGCCCTCCGCTGGACTCTTTCTAATTTGTCCACATCCTTTCTGTAGTGGGAAGCCCAAAACTGGACGCAGTATTCCAGATGCGGCCTGACCAGTGTCGAATAGAGGGGAATTATCACATCCCTCGATCTGCTGGCAATACTCCTACTGATGCAGCCTAATATGCCATTGGCCTTTTTGGCAACAAGGGCACACTGTTGGCTCATATTCATCTTCCCGTCCACCATAACTCCCAGGTCCTTTTCTACAGCGCTGCTACTTAGCCGATCGGTCCCCAGCCTGTAGCAGTGCATGGGATTTTTCCGTCCTAAG
>ML685797.1:4529370-4634796 GCA_007922175.1 Pelusios castaneus
CTGGCAATACTCCTACTGATGCAGCCTAATATGCCATTGGCCTTTTTGGCAACAAGGGCACACTGTTGGCTCATATTCATCTTCCCGTCCACCATAACCCCCAGGTCCTTTTCTACAGCGCTGCTACTTAGCCGATCGGTCCCCAGCCTGTAGCAGTGCATGGGATTTTTCCGTCCTAAGTGCAGGACTTTGCACTTGTCTTTGTTGAACCTCATGAGGTTTCTTTTGGCCCAGTGTTCCAATTTGTCCAAGTCTCCCTGGATCCTGTCCCTGCCCTCCAGAGTATCTACCATTCCCCCCAACTTGGTGTCATCCGCAAACTTACTAAGCACGCAGTCTATTCCATCATCAAGATCATTAATGAAGATGTTGAATAGAACCGGCCCCACGACCGACCCCTGGGGCACTCCACTCGTTACCGGTTGCTAACCAGACATCGAGCCATTGATTCCTACCCCCTGAGCCCGTTGATCTAACCAGTTTTCGATCCACCTTACAGTCCACTCATCTAACCCATACTTCCTTAACTTGCCGACAAGAATGCTGTGGGAAACCGTATCAAAAGCCTTGCTAAAGTCAAGGTATACCACATCAATGGCTCTTCCCGCATCCACAAATCCAGTCATCTCATCATAGAAGGAAATCAGGTTGGTCAGGCACGATTTGCCCTTGGTGAATCCATGTTGACTATTCCTGATCACTCTATTTTCCTCCAAGTGTTTCAGGATGGATTCCTTGAGGACCTGCTCCATGATTTCCCCAGGGATTTAGGTGAGGCTGACTGGTCTGTAGTTCCCCGGATCCTCCTTTTTCCCTTTCTTAAAGATAGGTACTATATTTGCCTTTTTCCAATCCTCCAGGACCACCCCCGTTCGCCACGAGTTCTCAAAGATAATGGCCAGCGGCTTTGCAATCACTTCCCCCAACTCCCTCAGCACCCTCGGATGCAGTTCATCCGGCCCCATGGACTTGTGCCCATCCAATTTCATTAAGTGTTCCCTAACCTGACTTTCCATCACCGAGGGCCGCTCTCCTTCTCTCCATTCCGCGTTACCCCTGGGAGCTGGCCCTCCCTGTGAAGACTGAAGTAAAAAAAGCATTGAGTACTTCAGCCTTTTCCGCATCATCCTCCACGAGGGTGCCTGCCCCATTTAGTAAGGGACCTACACCACCTCTGATCCTTTTCTTGTCACTGATATACTTATAGAACCCCTTTCTGTTATCCTTCACATCTCTTGCTAGCTGCAACTTCAATTGTCCTTTGGCCTTTCTGATTTGATCCCTGCAGTCCCGAGCAATATCTTTATACGCCTCCCTTGTCATCTGTCCAAGCTTCCACTTCTTGTAAGCTTTCCTTTTATGTTTCAGCTCCCTGCAGAGTTCCCTGCTAAGCCACGCTGGTTGCCGTCCATATTTGCTGTTCTTTCTGCACATCGGAATGTTATCTTCCTGTGCCTTTAACAGGGTTTCTTTAAAATACAGCCAGCTGTCTTGGACACCTTTCCCCTTCAGATCAGCCTCCCAAGGGATCCTGCCCATCAGCTCCCTAAGGGAGCCAAAATCTGCTTTTCTGAAGTCCAAGGTGTGTGTTCTGCTTCTTTCCTTCCTTCCATTGATCAGGATCCTGAACTCTACCATCTCATGGTCGCTGCTGCCCAGGTTGCCATTTACTTCTACTTCCCCAATCAATTCTTCTCTGTTTGTGAGCAATAGGTCTAGAGGTACAAGGCCCCTAGTTGCTTCCTCCAGCATTTGTACTAGGAAGTTGTCCTCAATATTCTCCAAAAACTTCCTGGATTGCCTGTGCACTGCTGTATTATCTTCCCAGCAGACATCAGGATAATTGAAGTCCCCCATAAGAACCAGGGCCTGCGACGATCTGGAAACTTCTGTTAGTTGTCCATAGAACGCCTCATCCACCTCCTCTTTCTGGTCTGGCAGTCTGTAGCAGACACCCACCACAACATCCCCCTTGTTGCATTCTCCCCTAAACTTAACCCACAGACTTTCAACCATCTTGTTTCCACTTTCATAGTGGAGCTCCGAGCAGTCATAGAGCTCTTTTACATATAGCGCTACTCCTCCCCCCCTTCTTCCCTGCCTATCCTTCCTGAACAATTTATATCCATCCATGGCAGTGCTCCAGTCATGCAAGTTATCCCACCACATTTCTGTTATTCCAATTATATCATAGTTCCTAGTCTGTGCCAGTACTACCAATTCTTCCTGCTTGTTTCCCAGGCTCCTCGCATTTGTGTACAGGCACCTAAGATACTGGGCCCATTGCCCTACTTTGCCCTGTTGAGTCTTCCTCCTGTCGCATCTTCCTCCTTGCAATTTCTCCAGGTGTCCTCCTTCCCCACTCGCCTCAGATGCTTTGAAGATGGGGAATTTACAGAATGGGAGGAAATTAAATGCAGGGAAGTGTATGACATAGGATCAGGTCAGGCTGTAACAGCAAATCAAAATAGATGTTAGGATTCAAACACTGGAGAACAGCATCTAGAGGAAGGTAAGGTCAAATTACCTGCTGTAATGAGAAAAAATCCGTAGTCCCTGTTTAACCCTGAGGCAATGGAGTCAAATTTATATAATAAATAAGACAGATACCAGAAATCCCTACTGGCCATCTACTGATATTTAGCAATTAGGAATTTCATATAGATATTATGGCAGTAACTAATCTTGGAGACAGATTTAAGGACAGAGTCTTTACTGACTAGTTCAGGGAGGATTAGTGTACTAGCAAAAGAATATGAAAACTGAGCAAACAATTGTTGGAGAAGTAGAGTAATCAACACTGGCATCATTCTCAAAACAAGTGAGGACAGGGAAATGTAGTAAAATCCAACAACAGATAAATAGAGAGGGACTCCTTTCTGGATCACTATGTAGAATAGTCAAAGGTGCAAGGCTGGACAGAATGAGATAGATCAGAAATTGAGAGGTAAATCTGTGAATGATTGTTGTGAAAAAGATGATAGTTGAAGTTATGTGAGGAAGTAAGATCACTGAAAGAAAAAGCTTAAGAGGAAGAGCAGGCCAAGACTGAAGCCATAAGAGACTGTTACTCATAAGGGGAGGGAAGGAGGAGGAGGAGGTACTGAAATAAAGGCTAAAAGACTGACCAATAAAAGAAGAAGTAGGAGGGGACATAGAGTCATGGAAGCCAAGGGAGAATAGGATTTCAGATTCTCAAAGAAATTTCTAATAATAAATTCTTTACGTACTTTGGCAAATCATGCATGCTCAGTACTGTCGGTCCTGCGCTTCTTGCCCTGGTCACCAGCTGAGATAGGACTCTCCCCCTTCCAGACTCCCCAGTAGGGCAGTTACTCAGTCCCACTTGCCCTACGGGTTAGGCATGCTCCCCAGACTGTCTGTACCTTTCATGCACTACCAGCAACAGCTACAGGTCAGGCTCGTCTGGCTCAGCTCTACTCCGCTCTGCTCTGCTATATTCTCCTCTGCTCCCAACACAAACTCTGCTCCTAGCTCCCCTCCAAACACCACACCCAAGCTCTTCACTCCCTGCCTGCAGCAGAGGCTTTTGTTTATCAGGTGACTTAATTGGCCTGGAGTAACCCTGGCTAAATTAACTAATTTGAACTAATTTTAGTTAGTTCAAATTAACTAATTTGAACTAACTCAAATTAGTTCGAATTAGTTAGTTAATTAATGGCCCCACTGGAATGCTAGTTCGAACTAGCCATGGCCATGCAGGGCTCTTGCTTAGTTCGAATTAATCAGTTGCAGGAAGGTCAATCTGCCGATTAGTTCGATCTAAGCAGTTAGTTCGAACTAACATGGCCACATTGGATTAGTTCGAATTAATCGATCGAATTAACTGTTAATTCGAACTAAGCAATTGAATTTATTAGTTTGAATTAAGGAAGACCTCAATTCGAACTAATGAAAGGCTAGTGTGGCCAAGGCTTAAGTTAGTTCAAATTAAGTTTCCTTAATTCAAACTAATCTGCAAGTGTAGACATAGCCACTGAGGCTAATATATATACACCGTCCACCACTCTCTTATAGTAATCAGGTCTGACCCTGTCATAATACATTACAGGGGTATCCAGTCTAGAATTCAGCAAGTGAAGAAGGAAGCTGCATAGTCCTATTTTCATATCTGGATTCAAAATGCAGTTTTTCAATAAATTAAAAATTAAAAAAACTCAGGACATATTGTATATGAAACAGAGAATCTAGTTAATAAAAGCAGAAAACAATACAAAAACAAGTAAAAAAAAAAAAAACCAATGTAGAAAACAAACTTCACAGGTTATCTTTGCCATAGCCATGACAAGTAGAATTATTGAGCATATATTTGGGGTTAGATGTATAATGTATTGCTAAAGTAAAAAATTGTGTAAGTATTTCCTACAAGTACAAAATATGGATTTATTAATATAAAACTGTGAATTGCATTCACAAGTAGAGATTTGTCTATGTAACTACCCGGAGTGCATGTTCAAAGCCAGATACTATGCAGTGCATCATGGGTATTCTCTCATATTCTCTGCATGGGGCACATGCATTGACCTTTGAAATTAGACTTTGCTAATGTCTTCAAAAACAATGCTGTATACACTATAATCCACACACAGCACAAGTTATTGTTCTCCATTTTATACCATGGAAAGGTATCATAACTAAAATACCTTGAACAGCTGGCACATTCCTAAACAGAAAATGCCTTAAAACTTGTGACAATGTTTGGATTAATGAAAGCAAGTTCAGAACATACTTGAGGGGGGGGGGAAACTGACAGTATTGCTGCAAAATAAAATATATGCTATAATAGTGACTTATACAGAACAGTGATAGAAAAAGCACTGATCCAGATAAATAACTTCTTTATGTCAAGAATTTTAAAAATGCTACATTTAATTTTAATATCATGATGAGAGGTATTCCTCCTGCTTGCTAGGCCTCATTACACTACAGCATGTATAGTGTTTGCCTTATTTAACGATTTTTATCAATCATTTAACAATGGATAATGCACTCAGTGTGGATAGAAACATAAGTGATGAAGGCACAAGGGTACAGTCTACTAGCAAAAAACAATTTTTTGCTTTAGTGTATGTCAATCTTAAAAAATTGAAATGAGGGGGGAAAGTATTTCAATATCCAATGAAACCTGTTCAAGAGAACTTTATTGAGGTCTCTATTCAGCAAAGGACTTATGCAGGTGTTTAAAGGCCAGACTAATAAAGGTATTTAGGAGCCTATTTCTCTTTGAAGTTAATGGGAGTTCATTAGGTACCTAAATACCTTTAAAAATCTGGCCTCTATTTTTATCACTGTAGCATAAACCCAAATCTGTTAATGTAGGCTCTGAAACTTGCAGACTGCTCCTCACTGTGTAGACATGTCCTTACTGCTTACTTTGTCCCCTGGGGCAAGTCACCTAAATTGTCTGCACCTCAATTTACCCAAACTTACCTACCTGAGGGATTGAAGTGAAGTATAATTAACTAACGGCTTTAAAGCACAGTGAGATACTCTGATGAAATGAGCAATAGAAGTGCAAATTATTATTTCATTATTATTTGAAATCTGCATATAAATAGAATCTCTGTCAACCATGCCTGGAACCCAGTAGATGCTTTTGATAAGACTACTGACAGCCAACGCAACTAGTCTGCCACATAGATGATCTACTGAAGAATAAAATGATTTCTGTGCCTAAGCAATAAAAAGCCACTCTAGCAATTTTGCAAAATGTTACATGGGGTTTTAACTATGTGACTCTTATTGACTTAAATGGGAATCATGCAGCTAAAAACCCATACAACACCTTGAAAATAGATCCCTAAGTGTTTTGTCAATAACCATATGTAAGTAATAAAATGGGATTCATTCTTTTCTACTCAAGACATATAAACATTATGTTTGTACCAGCACAATTACTGACTTTTTGTAGCTTGATAGCCAGTCTTTAGTCTTACTATAATTGGCTTCTTGATTGCGTAATGTCATTTTAATGTGTTCTGAAGAACATCCATTATAGTATTAGATTCTTGCTGTGAAAGAAGTGCAGAACAGCTATATCATAGAAAACAGCAATAACATTTTCTCTAAAAATCGTGCACTAATTCAAAATTATTGATTTGTGTCTAACAGTTTCCTAGCTACAGTTTATGTGAATGATAAAAACAATTTACTTCCACTAATCACCACCTACATGCTGGGAAACAAAACATACTGAAAGGAATTTTCTCAGCTGGTGAGAATGCAGGAATACTGTGCAGTTTACTGATCTATAACTTATTTTATATGAATTTTTCAGATATGCAAAACCCTGTAGTCTGATTGGTTAACAATAGCTGTCACCAAATCAGAATGAAAGGATCTCTATAATAATTATTTCTCAATAGCAATATTAATTATTATTTACATTCATGTTCTCCAATTGGATGAGGACCCTTATTGTTAGTTTATTGTGATTGGCTGAGACAGCCAAAGCACAGACATTTGCATACTGACATTCTCATTATGGTTCTTTGGAAAATAATTTCTCAATAATTACTTTGTTATTGCTCATTAATAATTTATTATGCAAATCCTGAGCTCTGACTGGCTACTACCTGCGGAGCTCCCCAGGTCACATGCCCACAATGGAATAGGGCTATCTTGACTACCTCAAATACTGGTCATCTCTTCCCGTTTTAACACTCACTCTGACATTAAATGTAATTTTAATAATGTCATAATTTGGGGTCTGGGGACTAAGCCTTCATAAGGAGAAGACGGGAGATACTGAGAGAAACTGAGTTACAAAAGACAACATCCAAAATTGATGTGTTTATATGTGTAGTGGATACACGGATGAAGAATTTTGAGGACATCAGTTCACAGTGGAAAGATTGATAGTAGCCAATCAGAACACAGAAACACAGTTACACTAGCTTTTGAATATTGTTTTTACACTTTGTTCTCTTTAGCCCATCAGAGCGTCAATCTTTTAATGGTTGCGACTATCTGAAGATCCTTGGGGTACCAGTTGGTTCTTGGAAGAAAGGACTTAGTTGAAGGTCTCTCCTGCAACAGGTTCTGGCTCCTCTCCTCCCTAGCTTGGAAACAGCTTACTAAGTAAGGTGACATTTGTGTGAAGGGGAATTCTGTGTGCTTCCATGATGCTCACCTGTCTGTGTTTCTAACACACTTTCTGCAGGCAGGCAGGCTAGTTGTTTTCCTACTTCTCTAAAGAAGGATACTGATCCACTTTCTCTGTGCATAAGGATTTCTGCCTAACCTTAAAAGCCTCAAAATGATACACATTCCTAAACCTCCTTTGCGTAGTACTTAACTGTCCTTATAGCTAGAAAGATTGTCTTAATATCTATCTAATTCTCCTTTCTTACAAATTAAGCCCATTACTTCTTGTCCTACCTTCAGTGGACATAGCAAATAATTGATAATCATCATCTTTATAACAGCCCTTAACATTAATTAAATTAATTGACATTAATTAACTAACATTAATTTAATTTAAATCTGGTTTAGTGGGGAAGTGAAAGCATCTGTAAAAAGAATAAAAATGTAATAGATGGAAGAAAGAGGAAGTTGATAGTAATGAATATATATCAGAAGTTTAGAATTATAGAAAATTGATAAAGGAAGCCAAGGGCTCAAGGAGAAATGTATGGCCAGCAGAGGTAAAGACAATAAGAAATTTAGTGAATATATTAGGAACAAAAAGAATCCTAACAATGGTAATAGATAGAAATGGTAGAATTATCAATAATTATGCAGAAAAGACATAAAATAAATCAATAAATATTTCTGTTCTATATAATAGCATTCTTTTTCTTTCACTAGGTAGCTCTGGAGGATGTTAAAAAGCAACTAATAAAGTTAGACATTTTTTAACTTAGAAGATACAGATAATTTTCACCAAAGAGTTTTAAAAGAGATGGTGAAGAATCTTACAATCTTGCTGGATGGTTAATGTTTATTTTTTATAAATCATGGCATCCAGGAGAAGTTCTAAAAGACTGGAAAAAAGCTAATGTGCCAATTTTTAAAAAGAATAAATAGGATGATCTAGTTAATAATAGGCCTGTCAGCTTGACATAGATCCAGGGCAAGATAATGGAAAGGCTGATATCAGACTCAATTAATAAAAATCTAAAGGAGTGTAATGTAATTAATGCAAATCAATATGGGGTCATGAAAAATAGTTTGTTTAACTTTTTTTGATGAGATTACATATTTGGCTGACAACAGAAACAGAATTGATTTATTCATTTCCTCCAGCCCTCAACACAAACCTCTACAAAACCTCAGCAAGGATCTACAGCCTATCCTATAAGATGATTCCCTCACTCTCCCAGCCTTGGAAGGCAGACCTCTCCTCACTTACAGACAGTCCCTCAACCTTAAACATATCCTCACCAGCAACTACAGGCCATACAACAGAAACAATAAGGCAGGCACATATCCCTGCAACAAACCCCGCTGTCATCTCTGCCCATATATCAATAATAATGACACCATCATAGGATCTAATCAAAACAGCTTCTCCATCAGGGACTCATTCACCTGCTCATTCACCAATGTGATATATGTCATCATGTGCCAACAATGCCCCTCTGCCTTATACATTGGCCACACTGGACTGTCTCTGTTCAAAAGAATAAATGGACATAAATCTGACATCAGAAATAAGAACATTCAAAAACCAATAGGAAATCACTGTAATCTCCCAGGCCATTCAGTAATGGATTTATCTATAAGTATTCTTAAACACATTTACTCTAGATCAAAGCTTCAAAGAGAGACTTCAGAATTAGAATTCATATGCAAATTCGATACCATCAGCTTGGGTCTGAATAAGGACGTGAACTGGCTTTTCCACTATAATCATTAGACTTTAAAAGTGCCACAGGATTCCTCCTTTGATTTTCATTACTAACAGTGATTCTCACCTCTCTCAGCCTCACCACTTTCTGATATGTTTTGTTTGAATTTGTACAACTTGTTTGATTTGCAAAAGTAATCTGATCTGATGCACTGAAATGTAATCACAGGATTTATCTTTCCCTCCCATACTGTATCTTTTTTTTTCAGTGTAAGTTCTTTCCACTCTGGCATCTGATGAAGTGGGACTTCCTCACAAAAGCTCATGTGAAAAATAAATTTGTTAGTCTTTAAAAGTGCCACAGGACTCCATGTTTTTAGTGTTGATTTAATATACTTAGACATCTGTGAGGCGTCTGACTTGATACTGCATAACGTTTTGATTAAAAACTAAAATGATATAAAATTAACATGGTGCACATTAAATAAAAACTATCTGATGGGAAGACTTCATTGAGCAGGTCTGTTTCCAGTGAGGTTTTTATAGAATCATAGAATAATAGGGTTGGAAGGGACCTCACGAAGTCATCTAGTCCAACCCCCTGCTAAAAAGCAGGACCACTCCCACTAAATCACCCCAGCCATTTCAGCAATTAGTTCTTGATCCTATGCTATTTAACATTTTTATCAATTACCTGACAGAAAATATAAAATCATCACTGCTATAATTTGCAGATGACATGGAAATTGCAGGAAGTGGTAAATAATGAAGAGGATAGGTCACTGATGCAGAACCATCTAGATTGGTTGTAAACGAGGCACAAACAAACAATAGGCTTTTTAATGTGACTAAATATGTGTATACATAGAGGAACAAAGAATATAGGCCATACTTACAGAACAGTGGACTCTGTCCTGGGAAGAAGTGACTTTGTCTTTGTCATAGTGCATAATCAAGTAAACATGAGTATCCAATGTGACACTGAGGCCAAAAGAGATAATGTGATCCTGGGATGCATGAATAGAGAAATTCTGAGTAGGAGTAGAAAGGCTATTTTACCTCTGTATTTGTTACTGGTGCAATCATCACTGGAATACTGTGTCCAGGTCTGATGCCCACAATTCAAGAAGAGTGTCAATCTGTTGGTGAGGGTTCAGAGAAGAGCCATGAGAATGATTAAAGTGTTAGAAAACATGCCTTATAGTGATAGACTCTAAGGCTATGTCTACACTTGCAAGTTAAGTCAACTTAAGAAGGCTTAAGTCGACTTAACTTAGCCCCCATCCATACCAGGCTTTCATTATGTAGACTTAAGAAATTTCTTAAATTGACTTAATGAAAGCTTAAGTCAACTTAATAAGACCTGCTGGGTAGGTCAACCTAAGCACAATGTGGACACTTAAGTCCACTTTGTTAAGTAGGCCTAAGGGCAGTTAAATTCCAAAGGGGTAGCCGTGTTATTCTATTGTAGAAAGACAACAGAGTCCTGTGGCACTTTTAAAGACTGACGAAGTGGGATTTTCTCCCACGAAAGCTCATGCGATAAATAAATCTGTTAGTCTTTAAAAGTGCCACAGGACTCTGTTGTCTTAAGGGTAGTTAGGTTGACTTAACAAAGTGGACTAAGTCCACGTCCATGGAAACCACTTTTTTAAGTCGACTTAATAGGTTGACTTTAAGTCAACTTAAAGTTGACCTTATTAAGTCGACTTAACAAAGTTGACCTAACTTTTTCTAGTGTAGACATAGCCTAAGAGTTCAATCTATTTAGTTTAACAAAGAGAAAGTTCAGGAGTGACCTGAGTACATTCTAAGTACATGGGGAACAAATATTTAATAATGGGCTCATCAATCTAGTACAATCCAATAGCTAGAAGTTTAAGTTACACAAATTGAGAGTGGAAATAAGACTTACATTTTAACAGTGAAAGTAATTAATCATTTGAACAATCTATCATGGGTCATGCTGGATTATCCATCACTGATCATTTTCTGATCAAGATTGGATGCTTCTTTAAAAAGATATGGTCTAGGTATGCTCTAAGACAGTAGTTTTCAAACTTTTTTTTCTCAGGACCTGGTTTCAAAAAATAATTTATGCATGTGACCCAACAATTATATCAATATTCCAGTCCTTTGGTGGTGGCAGCAGGGGGCACCACAACCCAATACCCGAGGGACTGCGACCCAGTACTGGATCCCGACCCATGGTTTGAAAACCACTGCTCTAAGATATGACACAGGAGATCAGATTAAATGATCACAGTAGTCCCTGCTAGCCTTAGAATCCATGAATCTATTAAATCTGTCCAAGGGTTGCCATGAACTTTGGACTAGGGAGAAAAAGATCTTGGGCTAAGGCCTGTAAGACTGGTAGGAGACGGTGTTACTTACTGTGCCTAGGTCCCTGTAAGATTGATGGGCGATATATTCAGTGAGCGTATAATTATGTATATTGTTTTTATGCTTTCTAATGCTTTTTACTTGAAGAATAAAGGTGCTTGCTTAGGAAGACCTGTGTGGTAACTGCTGGCAACACACTGTTCATTGCCTTGGAGAGAAATCAAATCACAAGCATTAGCCTTTAGACAGACTGCTTTGCAGTGGATGGCACAGGATAAGCCAGGGAACTATGCAGTTTTAAAACCCCTGGTCACTCACCCTATGAAAATGAATCAGGATTACTTCTGCTGCACAGAGCAGGCCTGAAATATCAAGCAACCAGAACTCATATAACCTATTACAAACTACCAAACAAGCTTGAATGTAAAAAAGACCTGTTAAAATTCATCCAGAATTAGATTGTTTAGAGGTTTTTGCAGTCACTATGGGCCTGATCTAAAGCTATTTGAAAGAGCAGTATAAAACCTCACATTTAACTTCAGTGGGCTTTGCAGCTGAATCCTCAAAGACCAAACACATTTCACTGTAATATGTCATTGAAAAAAATCTCACATTTTTAAAGATTTTCTTCTGTTTCACCAAAAATTTGATAACCTCTGAAACAAGCTTTCTGCATAAAAACTTTTTATGTTAAATATTTCACCTAGATCTAATATATACTATTCTTCTCCATTTTTTTATAGCCAGAATAAGCAGTACTGAAGACAGGCCAGTCTTGTATTATATTTTTCTGATATTTTGATGAAAATTAAGAGTAGTTTCCAAGTAGGAGTAAATAGGATTACGGTTCTCTTTTTTCCTGCTATTACTTTTTCATACTTATGACTAAGCTGATTTTATTAAACTACTCATTAAATGATAATTTAATGTGTCTTTCCAATTTGTCATGATATTTCTGACTTTATAATAAAGTACATACAAATTATACACCATTCTGCCCAACCTTTACAATACTGTTTCAATTTATTTATTTCATAAGTAGTTGATGTGATTATATAAGAGGGTGTAATGATTTAATATGATTTATTATATTGTATGTGTCTTTTCACAAGAAAAGCATGTAACCATACATGAAATATCACGGATTTTCTGAACTATAGCATTTAAAGTGTTGTTAAAGTGGGAGATGCATTTGCTGTGAATGAACTTTATTAGGTGTGGATTGGCTTATATGCTTCTTATCCTTATATACAGATAGAAAATAATAAAGACTGTGAAAATATATATTTCTTTAATTACAGACAGGCAAAATGAGCAATTCTAGGAAAAATTCTCATAAATCTCCTAGGGCACATCTACACTGGAGACTTTGTTAAATCGACTTAATGAAGGTCGACTCTAAGTCGACTTAAAGTCAACCTTGTTAAGTCAACTTAGAGACTCCACAGCCCTATGTCCACACCAGCAGGTGCTAAATCAACAGAGGAGTGGCCAGGAACTCTGTGAGGGGGCCTAGAGGCCAATTAGTTCAACTTAAGGGCTATTCCCCATCTAACCTGGCTTAAGTCGACTTAATAAGGTCGATTTAAGCCTTAGATCGACCTTAAGAGGTGGAGTTATTAAGTCAACTTAAAGAAGTGCTTAAGTCGACTTAATAAAAGCCCAGTGTGGACGCAGGAGTGTGTAGGTCGACTTAACCGTCCTTAAGTTGACGTAAGGCTACAGTGTGGACATACCCCTCATGTGTAACTCAGTCATTATGCCACAGGCTGAACCACAGCTTCATCACTTCAGACATTATAGTTAAGTCATATAGGTGCATATATGCAGGACCAAATTCACTGCTGATATAAACAAGTATGACTTTGGCCCAGCCTACTTTGCCAGCAAAATTTGGCAGCAGTCGATAGACATTATGCAAGCTACTCTGAGTCACTTGCATAACTCCTGTTGACTTTGTAACTCTCGTTCTACATGCTCTCTCCACAGTTCTGCACTGACAGGAAATGTGTTCCCATCGATGCAGTGCTATGCCATCTGAGGAGGTGGTTTTACTAAATCGACCTTTGAATTGACTGAGTGTGTCATTACTGCTGCTCGATCAATCTGGATAAATTGATCTGAGGACAGCAAATTTGCCACCATCAGTGTAGACATGGCCTCAGTTGACCTTACCTGCTGAGTTAAGCCTGCTCATATTAGATTTGGCTGACTCTCTGTGACGTTTCACCTAGCTATGGCAGTTTGTCTCACAATGGCTTCAACAAGTGTAGTTCATGCGAAGGATATTCAGACTTCAGTGGTTCAGAAGCCAAATTAGCAATCACCATGACCAGAAGAGATACAGCAGTGTGGATTTATTGTTTCATTTACTATTTTCACATATATAATTCTCACAAAGTCACACAGCAAAATGACTGACCAAATATTCTACAATTGGTTAATAAAGCATCCTGATTGGCTCATAACTTAGACTGGATGGATAATAACTAAATCACACAGCATTTTAATATCATGAGCTGCAAAGAGCCTCAAGAGAAACATTAAAAAGTCACTGGTGGCCTCATTCTATATACCTTTCCACCATATAAATCTTTTGGCAGAACAGAACAAAAATAAATGAGCACAGGACTAGATTGTATCATTTAGGCACAGCCCATGGTAAGACATGAGAGGCACTAGGTCTGGGGCAGCATCAAAGGAGCAGGAACACAAAGCAGCATTCCCATTGCTGCACCACTTTGTGGTGTAGCAGGCTAACAACAGTACTGCTGGCCAGGTCTGCTGATCATCATGTGAGAGAGGGAAGACCCATAGCCCCAGCTTCTGACTAGGAGCAGAATCAGAGTAGTATCTACTCTAACAGGCTATGTCTACACTTGTGAATTTAAATCAACTTAGCTAAGTTCACTTAACAAAGTTGACTTTAAGTCAACTTTGTTAAGTCGACTTAGCATGTTTACACTTCAATTTTAAGTCAACTTTGGGGGGACCCTACAAAGTTGACCTAGAGTGTCCACACTGGATGCCTAGGTCGACTTCTAGGGGCTAGGTGGACCTAGGACTGGTCCACGCTGGCAGGGGGGGACCCCTTGCCAAGTGCTGGGGGCTCAGCCTTTGCCCCATTGTACCTGGGTACAATGGGGCAAAGGGGGAAAGGGACCCTGGCAGGACATAGGGGCAGGGAGGGCAATGGGGGAGTCCTGTAGAGCCCTAAGTCGACTTAAAGTCAACTTAGGGCTACTCCACGTCCACACTGGCTAAGACGACTTTCTAAAGTCGACTTAGCCAGCAAAATCGACTTAAAAGGAGGTTTTATAAAGTTGACTTAATTTTTCCTTAAGTTGACTTAAGCAGCTGCTTAAGTCGACTTAAGGAAAGTGTAGTGTAGATGCAGAGTAAATTAAGTCTACTTAAGCAAGCTTAAGTCTACTTAATTTGTAAGTGTAGACACACCCACAATGTCTACGCAGCAATGTAAACCCAGGATTAGTGGGACTTGAGTCTGCGAAGCTGGGGCTTGAGTGTCTACACTGATTCTTAATACTCTGTTAAGAATTATCTAATTGGGCCTCTAATCTGGGGCTCTGGCATCCACTCTGCAGCATGCAGAACTGAGTCAAATCAATCATATTCCAAATTCCTGAGCTCCTTTCCAAAATATGCCGCTCTCACCCTTTGACCATAGAGCACTGTGGGAAAATCTTTACTATCCACCTTGCATGTAGCACGAAGTTTAAACAACCACCAACACATCCTGTGCGCAATATAGAGATCTCTTTTCAAGAAGTTCTCCTGCTTGAGCTTGAGCTTCTCTCTGTGTCAGGGAACAGACAGAGCTTCTGTGAGGTACTGGTGGACACATCAGTGGTGTTTTCTGATCCACCAAAGGCACCTGACAGAACTTCGAATGGAACAGGAGAAAGGGGCAGTAGATGAGGAGTACCACCCAGGCTTGAGAGACTCATGCTGGCTGTTGCTTCTCATTAAACTCAGTATAGCCTAGTATGCCCCCTAGGGAATTCTGCACCAAAAATCTTAAAACATTCTGTGCACAATATTTTAAAATTTTGCAAAAGTCCACATATTTTATTTTTCAAAATAACAATATATAATCATGCCAATTTCAGTTATTCTGATAATTTATTTCAAAATGCCTGACATCAAATATTTCTCTCACACCAGACAACAAAAAAGGATTCTCCCAGGAGCAGAGAGTTAAAACAATCACTGGAGCAACCAGTTCCTGTTTCTCCACCTCCTTCCCCCGCTGAGCCTAGCTGTGGGGCCAGATGCCCACACCCTGATCCCCCAGAGCCAGCCATGGGGCACACCCCAGCCCAGACACCCACACCCACACCCAATCCCACCAGAGCTCAGCTGCACCAGGGTCTTGGTGGGATGGATATGCCATAGCTTTCCCTGCTCATAGAGCACATGACAACATAAACTATTGTTATGCAGGCTGTCATGGACTGCAGAAGTCAACTTATGAATACCCACCTGGGTTGCAATTGGAAGTTCATGATACCAGGCTGTTTTGCCCATCAGCAATGTATCTGCATGGACAGGTTGAGATACTATTTGCACTGCATGATATTGTCATTCTCATAAATGGATTTACTGCCCCCAGTGTTAGTCTGGGGCAGGCATCGGCAACCCGACAGATAAGAAGAGCCATTTTTTAAAAATTCCTTCATTAACCAAATGTTTTACGATCTGCAATGGATGTAGCCTCCTGTAGAAAGGTGGGGGCAGCTGGGCCAGGGCACCTGCCACAGGGTTCCCTGGCATGGGGAGCCCAGAACCAGGAGTGGGCCCTCTACAGGCTCCCCCAGTAACATACGGAGGAGGAGTCTGGAGCCTGGCATGGGCCGCCTGTAAGATCTCCTAGTAGCAGGGAGGGCCTGGAGCCAGGAGCAGGCTGCCCAGAGGGTCCCCCAGTGGTGGTGGTGGGGGGGAGCTGAAGCATGGAGCCACAAGGGAGCAGCGAAAGAGTCACATGCAGCTCCGGAGTGATGGATTTGCACTAATTCTGAACTCTCCACTCTGATTTCCACTTCATGCATCTGATGAAGTGGGTTATAACCCACGAAAGCTTATGCCGAAGAAAATCTGTTAGTCTATAAGGTGCCACAGGACTCTCGTTGTTTTTGCTATACACAGATTAACACGGCTACCCCTCTGGATATTCCATTATTAGTGCTGATTAAAGACAGTCTACTGTATTTAATACAGTAATATTGTAAACTGTAATATTAAACAGTATTAAATCTTAAATCTTAACAGTAAAACTATAATATTACAGTTAAAGTAATAGTCATCATCTGTGTCCATTTTTGTTACGATACATTGCAATGGCAATAATTTCAGAGATAAACAAAAATCTTATTCAGAGTACTCAGCAATGTCAACCCCAAACTTAGTTTATAAACTAAGTAATTCAGATAATTTTTTCATCATTCAGAAACAGCGAAAGAATCTCAATGAGTTATTATGGAATTTCATAAAAAAAGCATATCCTCTTGGTACAAGTGACATCACCAATAACAATAAGTTTGTTCTTCAAGAACTGAAACCAAAATCTAATTAGCCACATATAATACTTCAAATTAAATATGAATTAAAGAGTTCAGAGTTAGTGCAAATGTTACAGGTTTAAAGTAAATTCATCTTCAATTAAACAAAAACAAAAAAACCCTCAAACTCCAAAATAAACACATTTCTTAATGGAAAGCATCTGTCTTGTCTGCCTGCAATATGGAAATGATTTGCTTCTGTCTGAAATTCCTGTTTGTGCAAAAGAATCAGCAAGACTTCTGGTAAGTATGGGACATTGTATGGTTCAATGGTATTGGAGTATATGAAAAGGGAACTATTGCAAATGAAATCCCCATTTTCTCCTATTTTGGCAATTTTTCCACTTATGGATGATAATGGTACACAAAGTAAAGACAGAATAATGTATACTGTATGATGTGCATTTTGAAGTAGTCATTGAAGTAACAGATCAGACATACCAGAGACATAACAGAGAGCCAAACTACTTCAATTTATAGTCAAATTTCCTAATTTTGTTACGAAAAGGGCATGAAAAACAATAAAACAAAATGGAAACAAAAACAAAACATTGGCTTCTGAAAGAAAAAGTACTTAAGTTCCAACTTTTTGTAGCATAAATAGTCATCTAAATGCTTGACTGGGAACAAAAAGGAAACAAAATTAAAACTACTAATAACTAAATAGAAAAAAGAAGTATGGTGGGAAGCCAGAAATGTGGAAGTACTATACTTCAAGAAAGATACCAAAATTAGGCCCTGCAAGTGAGGCTAAGTGTGTCTATTGTCTCACATATTCAAACAAATACACTAACTATGTGCAATCAGTCTCACTTCATTTTTGTTTTTTCAAGAAGGAATTAATTGTGAGAAAACTAAAGAGATACAGCCTTAATGCTGAGATTTTACCTGGCAAATCAAGAGCCAAATTCTGTTCTGTACAGATGTGGTAACTCTCTGAAAGATATTCCACAGTGGTGGGAGTTTCTGCAGAATCTTCCTGCTATGGAAGAGGAGGTGGTGAATATATTGCTGCCTGGACTTCTCTTTATTTAAAGGACCAAATATCTATTATTGCATATTCCTCTGGAGAGTGGGTAAAGATTCCACTACTGAGAAAGCTGCTCTGTTGCCTTTACTCCCAGCTCTCTCTGACGGAAACCTCGTCTAGACAAAGACATTGCTGGGAGGAGAAAGAAGAAACCTAGTTGACTAATGTCTCAGACTCAGGGGTGAATTACTTCCTCACCACACATCTCTAGGTTGCATGAAGATCTCCTTGGAGGCCTCTTCTCCACAATGTCTGAAGTTCCTGTTGAAGATGCCCTTCTAATGGCCATCTCCCTTGGCAAAAGTTTTTTAATTGACAGTCCAAGTTTTGAAAAGTAAGGATCTGAGCAAAGTGCATAGACAGTGAAAAATTCTGCCAAAAGATGCTAGCTGCCAGAAGTAAGAAATCAAAGTAGGTATTCAAGAAGCTGGCATTTGGAAAGGACAAACAAGAATGCAACTTAGGAGGGGCTGAGAGTTTATCTAAAATTTAATTAAACTAAACCATGATTTTTCTAAAAAATCATGATAACAACAGCAAGTGTATGGGAAAAATACTATGTGTAAAGTAGTTTTTCAGAAAGCCTGAGTGAAAATCAGGCTTATAATGGAAAATGTCCTATCTTAACTGCAATGGAGAGATATGTGGGAAGATTAGCTGTAATCATATGCACACATCACAGGTAGAGGTCACAGCTATGTGGTAAAGTGCAAATGTGTATAATGTTTCTAAACAATGTGATGTAAATAATAACTAATAATAATCTCCAGAGGGGTAGTCATGTTAGTCTGTGTACAGCAAAAATGAGAGTCCTGTGGCACCTTAAAGACAAACAAAATAATAATAATAATAATAAATACATATATTACCACAGCACTTAATTGACCAGGACCCTATTATGCTAGCTGTTGTATAAACATAAAATAGCACAATGATCCCTGCCCCAAGGAGTAAGCATCTAAGTATATATCATGCAGCTTTCACTTTCTCTGCCCATTAAAGCATTTCCCTGCAACTTCTGGTAAATTCCAAAATAGTGGGCAGTTCCAATAGTCATTTAATAAAAAACCAACTGCCTGCCAAATAGTTCCTCCTTTTCATTGATGCTTTCATCTTGTTTCCACTGAAGTCAGAACCAAAGCTTCCACTGATTTTAGTGGTGGAGATTCAAGCCTCCATTGCAGAAAGAAAATCACACCAGCCGGAGGCTCAGATCAGGCAAACATCAGTCCTGCTCCTATTATGGGTGTAAAAACTGCTATATCACAGCCCTGCAAACTCGACCTGAAAAGAGGTTCCATCCTTCCTGGAAGAATTCAGAACTTGTTTCTCAACCCTTGGTATAAGTGACACTAGGAATTCCGATATCTGACTTTAAGGATATACAGCTTTTGTGCATAGAAATTCTAATATAGGTCATTTTAGAAGTTTTTATGTGTCCTGAGTCCTGTTCAGTTGGACATGGGGCTTATACAAAATACATGATACTGTGATGTGAGATAATGGTATTATATGAGCTAGTTTGGTATGACCTGAATTATTCCATAATTTAACAAGTCTTGTGATTAAGACAGAATACTGGGACTCAGGAGATTTGGGTTTCATAACTTGTGCATCAGTTCCCCTCCATAAAATGAGATAAGGATATTTTCTTTCTTTCTCCCACTATGGCTATGTCTACACTTAGAAAGTTAGGTCGACTTTCTTAAGTCGACTTTATTAAATCAACTTTAAGTTGACCTTATTAAGTCGACTTAGAGAGTCTACACAAGACTCTTAAGTCGACTTAAAGGTGACCCTATTAAGTTGATTTAGAGAGTCTACATTAGACTCTCTATGTCGACTGGATAGGTTGAGGGAGAGCTGAGGCTCCAAAGGAGACTAGGGGAGCCATGGCTTCCCCCGGGGAGAGCCAGCCACGCAGGGCTGGCTCTCCCCAAGACTGGGAAGCCATGAGTGGCTCATCCCGGGGAGAGCGAGCCTCGGAGGTCTGGCTCTCCCCAAGACAGACAAGCCGCGAGTAGTTCATCCTGGGGAGAGCCAGCCCCAAAGGGCTGGCTCCCCCCGAGACTGGGAAGCCGCTAGCAGCTCGCCGTGGGGAGAGCCAGCTGTGCAGGTCCAGGGAGAAGGGAGCAGGATCTTCCCCAGGGACAAGGGAGACATGCGGTGCTCCCTTGTCCCCCTGCCCTAGGTCGATTTATGCAATAAGTCAACTTAGAGCGTCCACACTGGCTTAAGTCGACTTAACAAATAGACTTAAGCCTTAAAGTCGATCTAAAACTAGGTGTAATTAAATCGCCTTAAGCTTTCCTTAAGTCGACCTATGCAACAGTTTAAGTCAACTGTTTCTTATCATGTTCATGTACAGTTCCTAACACAAATGGGCCCCATTCTTAGTTGTGGCCTCAGATGCTGCTGTAATAGAAATAATAAATTTTAATATCTCACTCACTTGCTGCTCCTGAGTAATACAGACATGCCAAATATTTGTCATTAACTTCAATGGAAGCAGAATTAAGGCAATATCCAACATTTTGGAAAAAAATATCATTATATATCAAAGCAGTGCCAAAATACATAATATAAAACCAACTGATTTCAAGGGCAAGAGCAGAAAGTATTACCAGAAGTTTGAGACCACTGTATTTTCTAAAGATAAAGACTATACTATATACCAGATATATTGTAATATACATCTCATGCAGTATATCTATTTTCAAACATACAGAGTATAGCAAAAATGTAAATCATCATCAAAACGACACACAAGACAAATATATAATTTTATGTATGTTGTTGGCTTTGTGCTAAAAATGACTGGAAATAAAGTGAATGTGATTTTTAATATAAATAGGGTCATATCAAATTTCTGTAAAAATAATAAAAAGTCTCTGATTCAAAGGGTCTACAGGGGAAAAGCAGAATATTAATTTACATGGCACTCCATTCCACGTATTACGTGTCTGTGTCTACATAAAACAGTTGCTACAGACTAATACCACTACAGCTGGAAATGTTCCTTGAATTGAACAGGAATATTTCCATCCAAAATGTGCCAAATAACAGGTCACCCCAACTGAATGGAGAAAGGTGTAATTATGGGTGCTTTTAATACCTGTAATCAATCCAACTTTGAAAGCTTTACATTGTTTATATGGTATATACCAGTTATAAATACATTTTAAAGGTACTGTATACCTCACAAAGAACATTAAAAATTCGAAGTAATATATACATTTGTTATGTTACCATGACATACTATATTGTGGAGGCGTGCATAATTTTCTTTGCCAACAAAAATATATTTACAAAGTGTGAAATTATGAATTATTGCTTTCTTTACTCGCAGTATTAGTTTAATTGTGGGTTTACATTTTCCAGTAAAATTTCACAACGTCCTATAGTTTGGTGAAGCCATGCTTTTTTAAAAAACAGCATTCATTCAGCACTGATAGTCTTTTACTTACAAAAAACAAATTAGCAAAATGCTTTGGCTAGACATATTAAAAAGAATAGCCGGCAGAGAATGACAAACCCTATGGCAGATTGTATTTAAAGGATGGCTGGGTGCAGACAGTCCAAGCCATGATCCTGAAGTGTCAATCCTGGAAAATGTGAGTAAGGAAAAAACCCTTTTAACAGTGGGGAATTTCACTCTCCAGCCCCAAATCTGCCAGTTAGGATGCTATACCTGTAAAGAACTGTAAAGAACTCCACTGAATTCAAGAATATCAGTATCCATAATGATCCAGTACTAGGACTGGCATCTATGTCTGACTATTTATTAAATCCAGTTTTCACCCTTTGGGGAAACCCCCCCCCCAAAAAAAAACTCCTTCAGTTACACCCACCACTGACATAAGTGGATTCAGCTTCATCTAATTTAGCAGTGATAAATCAGGTGCCTAATATTTTAAAATAGAAATATGTAAATCCCAGAATTTTTTGAGGCTCCTCAATGCATGGTACCTGTTGATAATGAGCTCTACTTGCTATTTTCTGTAGCAGCCTGTTGACCTCAAATCTTGGGCACTCTCATAATTTTCCGCCTGATTAAATTGCTCCACCCTGTGCCGCCAGCTAGTGCTTGGGGCACTCCACAAAAATCTATCTGAATACTGTGACTATTCACTCAACTTTAAAAGTTAATTTGCCCTGGTCACTCTCGCAACCACTGTGGAAACATCTGAGTGATGAAGTATTACTCAGAGAAATACTTGTAGAAAGCACAAGAGCATACTTTGAGTATTTGCACCAATAGTGGTATTTTTCATATACAGGGCACAATGTGAAGCAGCATGGAGGAGTACTTCAAACCCATGACAGATCTCTGGCAGACAGACAATTAGATAGACAAGGATCTGACTGAGCCCTTCACACTTACATGCAGCTAGGCTCAAATCCTAGCATGCTTCAAGCAGATGGAACCCCAGTGGAACTACTCAAATGTTTAATTATTTTGCTGGATCAGGACCTTACTTTGCAATCACTAATTTTGGTTGATAGGAGGAGCACAATTATGCTTGAATAGAATGACCTGGACACTGGCTGTTAGAAAACACGAGTTCTGGGCTCCAAGCAGACAAACTTGATAATTTTGTCAAATTCCAAAGGGGTAGCCGTGTTAGACTATTGTAGAAAGACAACAGAGTCCTGTGGCACTTTTAAAAGTCTTTACAAGGGCCACAGGACTCTGTTGTCTTGATAATTTTGGGTATCATGGCTTCTCCTCGTCCCTCGTAAAATAGGGATGATAATACTTATCTTTGATTATACATTTGAATGTTAAAAAGATACTATTAATTATTAGGAGTCGGAAGGCTACGTGTTAATTCTTATCCAATGCACCCTATTGATCTAAGTTAGCTGATCAATACTGAAGGGCAAGGGTAAGTAATGTATACTTTTACTGTTGCCAAAGCCTTATGACAGTAAAATAAATATGAATATGAAAGTTAGTATTAGCATCAGTATCAATAACCATAACATAGTTAGGGGTGCATCTACATTTACAAGTTAGGTTGACTTAAGGAGGCTTAAGTCGACCTAACTTACTCCATGTCCACACTGGGCTTTTATTAAGTTGACTTAAGGGAAGGCTTACCTGTCCGTGTGGGGAGAGCCAGCCATGCAGGGCTGGCTCTCCCCTGGACAAGCCCCGAGCTTCCCAGTATCGGGGAGAGCCAGCCCTGCGCAGCTGGATCTACCTGGGGGAAGCCCCGGGTCTCCTACTCTGGGGAGCCGAGGCTCCTTTCAACCTATCCAATTGACTTAGAGAGTCTTGTATAGACTCTCTAAGTTGACTTGAAAAGGTCAGCTTTAAGCTGACTTAATAAAGTTAACTTAGTAAAGTCGACCTAACTTTCTAAGTGTAGACATAGCCTTACAGGAGAAATACAGATTAGTAAATGCAATAATGCACTTGGTATAGTATACATTGGAAAGGACTCTAATTCATAAAAAAGCAGAGCAACAGGTTTCCTCAAAAGCCCTTGGCAATGCTCAGGCCCATGGCAATTAATTCATACATTGACTGGGATTTGTGCTCCTAAAATCTTTTTGACCCTTTGAAATCTTCACCTTAGTTCCACTGTCGTTTATTTCATGATTTCTCTTTCCTTCCTCTTGCTTATTTCCTTTGGAGCTAGTTTCCTCTGTGACTTTTTCTTTCTTCCTGAACCCCTTTAGTCTTCTTCATTCTATACCCTTCAATACTTTCCATCAAGAGGCATTACAGTGGATTAAGACACAACGGAGCATGTTGGATACCCTACTTTCTCCACCCCTATAGCCATAGCCCTAATGAATACGCAAGGCTGCAGTAGGTTTGCTCTGCCCCAGTTTGAACACAATGGATGGGATTTCCTTACACTGAGCAGATAGGGAGAACGAGCACCTTCACATTCCAAATAAAGCTTCCCCTCAACAGTAGTTCTGAGTTGAGGTGTCTTTTCTTTTTATTTCCTTAACAAAAAAAAAAAAGCAAGATTTTTATCAATATGCCTACCAGACAACCAGTACTTTTTAATAAATCACACAGAAACAGGAGGTAATCACATATTATATACAGGAACTCTTATCTCAACCAAAAATACATCAAATGAGTTGAATTTTATTAATTTGCTTTTCAGAAACAAACTAGTTTGTGTTTATTTGCTCCCATTGGATGATCAGTAAATTAGTAAGCACACCTCACTGCAAAACAGTAAGCATCAATAGATGACGCTAACTGCTAGAAAAAAAGAATTTAGTTGTTCCAAGAAATATTTCCCAAGCAATCTTTTAATGTAATTCTTCAGTTATTAGACTTCAAAGGGCTACATTACTGCCCTTATCAAACACTCAAGTATGTCAATGCCCATCATGGTGACAGTTTAGGTGTATCATCTAAACAGTTTCACTGAAGTAATTGAGAGAGCATCACTGAGGACTTGGAAATGTAGCATGCTTCAATACGCCTGTGGAGCAGCGCAAAGTGTGAATGACAGCAGACACACCACACTCAAAAAGCCGCTGTAATTTCACACGAAATCACATTTTAAAATGAGTTTTTTGTGGGGCCGTTAAGTGGATGAATGACATCAGGTACATTGCATTGTTCTCAAAACTGACTTACTTTCACAAAATTCCAAGCTAAAACAAGATTTTATTTGGGATTTGAATGTGTGATGCATAGAAGCGCTATTAAATATGGGATCTTTTAGAGCAGTGGAAAATTTCTTGTTTAAAGTGCCAAAATTTCAAGCACGTGTTTGCCCAAAACATACATCAATTCCCCTTCCTGTCGAAATACAAAGTTGTATGCAAGTGGATGCATGTGTGCAAGTATCAATTTCCCATTATCTGTATCATGCATGGAAATACATGCTTGAATGTGCAACAGATGTGAGAGTATAATTTGTAGGTGAAATTTGTGTTTGCAAATTGGCCTAAAATGAAACTGAGCAGAGTTTGAATGAAAAGAACAAAGAAAATTGAAGGCATTTTAATTTATTTTTCACTTATTTTAAAACAATATTTTCATAAGAAGACAAACTATGGCCTTATCTACACTGAAAAAACTGCGGGATCGATTGAGTGGGCAGTGTAGACCCACTCAATCAATCCCAGAAGCACTCTCCAGTTGACTCAATAACTCTACCCCTCCAAGTAGAGTAAGGCTGCATCGACTGGAGGGCACTTCAAGTTGACGCAGCCAAGTGAGGACAGCTTGGTAAGTAGGAATAACTAAGTTGGCAGGAGATATGCATTCTGCAGCATGCATATTGCATATCTCCTGCCGATTTAGCCCCGTAGTATAGACCTGCCCTGAGACTAAGGGGTTAAGTCCACATCCCAATCTCAAGTAAGTCAAGTGGAGTTCTTGCTATTGAGTTTAATGCGAACGTACATATTTCATTTTCATTCACTGTTGCCATGAGGGAATATATCAGACTGACAAGGCTGCTAAAGGTTGAAAGTGTTAATTGCAGTATGTTTTTACAAGCTTAATCTTAGTTATATGACCAACAAATGCTACCAATGGCTATGTCTACACTAGCAATTTAGGTCGACTTAAGTAGGTGTGGCCGTGGAGTAACCCTTAAATCTACTTTATTATGTCGACTTAAGGGTGGTTAGGTCATCTTAACAAAGTGGACTTAATAAGGTCAGCTTTAAGTCAACAAAGTCGAGCTTATTAAATTGACATAACAAAGTCGACCTAACTTTTTCTAGTGTAGACATAGCCAATGAGACCAAAAATACCCCCTTCCTCCCACCAACACAGAACTAAGTTTTTCAAAACATTTCCTGTAATGAGAAGAGTCAAAGCAAAAGATAGAAGACAATGTCTCCAATGCCACCCCATATGCATAGAACACCCTTCCCTAAAAGTTATTTAAATCTCTACCTCTCCTCATTCAAATTCCACCTAAAAGAAATCTTACTTTTGGACTCACCCATGAGAAATGAGTTAAAAAGTTAAATGAGAACTAAATACCTTAATAAAATCACACCAACAATAACTGAATGGTGCTATCAAAATGTGCACTGAATAATGCACAGTGTGACCAGTGTAACCCTTGTTATTCTCCCTTTCCCTCCATTTGTGGTCTGTGTACGCTCCTCTAATTTTTGTGTCAAGTCTGAATTTGGATTGTGAGTGTGAACTTCGGATGGGCTAGAGTTTACTTCACTGTCCTTCTCCTACTGCCTAAAAAACAAATCCCACAGAAAAGCACATGGGGTATGTCTACATTAGCAATTTAGGTTAAGTTGACCGAAATTACTCCCTGTCTACAGCAGACTTTCATTAACTCGACTTAAGAAATTCCTTAAGTCGACTTAATGAAAGCTTAAGTTGACTTAATAAGAACCACCTTAAGTCAACTTAAGGATGGTGTGGATGTGGAGTAACCCTTAAGTCTACTTTATTAAGTCAACTTAAGAGTGGTTAGGTTGACTTAACAAAGTCGACCTAACTTTTCCTAGTGTATACATAGCCATGGAGACCCAAAATTCAGTCACTGAGGATTTTCAGCAAGCATTGCACAGGGTCAGCTTCCCCTCAATCAAGTCCAAAAGAGAAAAAAAGGAATGAACTTAATTAGTAAGCATCGACTTCATAAAAATCTCATAATGATAAAGAAACTAAATAATAACTTAATTTCTGCAACATAGCATGTCTATTTTATGATCCACATACATTAACCTCACCAGTATATATAAACATAAATAAATCAAATAAATCAAATCTAAACAGGTCAGTCCCCATAGAAACACAACAAGAAGTAACTCAGCATTCCTAAAGGGTTAGGTTGAGCTCACCCGAGTCTCAGATACAGTCAATGATCAACATAATCTATAAATCTGCTGAATTAAAAGCACAACACCATCTTCCCTCCAACTGTTTATAGAAACCTCTGCTGGGCTCGATGCAGGCTCTTCCTCCTTTCCTGCTGAAATCACTCCATTAGCTAGTCAGCTAACTAAGTAACCAGCAACTCAATTTAAGTATATAGATGAAAAACCTTACTGCAAAATGCTTCCTAATTAGGGGAAAATAGCCTGCTTTCTGCTCCAGCCACTCCCAACCTGCACATGGCCTTGTGTCAAGCAGCTGACCTGACTACTTGCTCTCTGCTTAAGGGAACATACTGAGCAAACTCAAAAACTACCACACCCAACTCCAGAAACTTTAGAGTGTGGACAGAGTGCATCTCCTAACAACAGTAACCCAAGCGCTACTAATTTCCAGCCCGCCCTCCACAAAGCTTTTAAAGCGATATCTCTGTATTAGGGACATGGATTACATAAGAACTTCAGGAAAGAGCTCCTGTGTGAAATCCTGGTGAAGTCAATGCCAAACTTTCATTAATGTGAATGGGGCCATGTTTCATGAATTGTGCACAAGAATCATCCTGCAGAAGCATCAGCAAACATCACACACAAACTGCAAACATCACAAATATAGGCAATATTTTATTGGAAGCCTTTGGTAACCTAAAATAGGACCCAATATTAATTGGATTCTAGGATTCTAAATTAGTTTCAGCCTCAGCCTCAGTGGTGACTCATATGTAACTTGAAATAATCATATTACAAACGAAGAGAGCCAAGAAACAAAGCCAAAGAGCAGCGAGGCACATAACAAAAGCTTGATTTTGCTACAGTCATCACAGGTTCCATGGTTTTCTTATTTTGAAAAGATCCAGGGTTGTTAACATTCTGGAATTTCTGCATACAAGTGGGTGGATGTGGCAGTTACAGTAAAACAAACGTTACTGAGCGCTTTGGGCTTCATCGGACACTATGGGGAGTCAGAGCTCAACAAAAGCATAACAGTAAAACAACGAAATGAGCCAATGACCTACCCTTGACAGTTTATTTTCCAGATGGGCTGTGAGTCCTCATTTCCCAGCTTTTCCTGCCTTCTAACTTTACACAGATAAATAGACAAGATGGTTGAGAGGCTGGTTAAGTTTCCAAAGGGCTTCTCTATGGTAACTTCCCTCTTTAGAATTAGCAGTAACAATAAAAAATAAAAGGTTATTTAGGTACATGACAACGGCAAAGCATGAATTTTTACTCCCTTTCCCTGGCTTTTGCCTTTTTCATCATGATCATTGTTTGCTTTTTCAAGATCACTACCGTGCGGGGGGAAGTGTTGATGGGGGAATTGCCTTATACGTGACTCAGCATCAGATTCTACAGCCCCCTCTCACATTTGTAGTCATGGGGCTACTCACATGTCTGAAATCTGCAGGAACACATTGACAGCTCTCCTGTGTGCTGTAAAAGGCACCACAGACAAACGCCATAAGCACTTGAACTGAAATTCACTCCTGGGTAGGGGACAAGCACAAGGCCTATGCGCTGCTTAACTCCCACTTATGCCTGTTTTTTTCAGAAGAGCTGGGCACTCAAAACACTGAGCACTTCTGAAAATCTGACCAGTTATTTTAGGTGCCTAAATGGGAACTGAGCTCTTTTGAAAATCTGTTACTTAGATCTTAAGTGGGACTTAAGCGGTGCATTGACCTGCTGCTTTCCTGAACTGGGGTGAATTTCATCCTGAGGGATTAAAAGTAATGGGCACAGTTCATTGCAATTGCTGTCATTTTTTTTCTTGAACATATTTTTATTAACCTGGAAACAATAAGGTGCTATATTTCAACAAAAATGTGTTGCTCTTTAATCAGTAAATAGCTACACTTCAATTTACAGTCAACTAGTAACAGTCACGTTTTGTTTTGCAATAATCGATACCATACACAAGACCATCAATGGCCTCCTGCTATCTTGTTGGTGATTGTTTGATTTACTGACTTACTCAGGAGTAGCTGGCAAAGACCCAACTTTTTGTTAATGGCTGATTTAGAGTTTGAAAGTTATTTCTTCCCCTGTGTATTCAGGGAGCAGTGGAGGATGAAAAAAAGACCTGCTTGGTTATGAATGGGAGGGTATGTTTTTCTGTTTCTTTCACCAGTTGGCCTCTTCTGTTGTGACAAGATCTGTAGGCCAGATGCCTGGTTTGTTTCAAAAAAATGAAAATGAATCCTAGTTCACTTGGAGCAAGTTTATCTCTGGCCTGTGGGCAAGTGTACACGGGCGGGAACAAGGGCTGCGTCTACACTGGCAAATTAAGTCGACTTAAGCCAAGCTTGGCTTAAGTCGACTTAATTTGCCCTGCGTCTACACTACACTTTGCTTAAGTCGACTTAAGCAGCTTACTTAAGTCGACTTAAGCAAAATAAAGTCGACTTAATGAAAATTAAGTTGACTTTATTAAACCTGCTTTTTACTCGACCTAAGGCTTAATTCGACTTTCTAAAGTCGAATTAAGCCAGTGTAGCCATGGGGTAGCCCTAAGTCGACTTAGGGCTACCCCAGGACTACACCAAGGCCCTCCCTGCCAGGGGGGGCACAGGGGGAGCCTGGCATGCCCCCCAAAGGGCAGGGAATGTGGACACGGTGTGACACTGTCTGGATTTAGGGAAGCATTTATGATATTATTTTCTATGGATATCTCATAAATGCTATAATCCATAGGAACTATGTCATGTTTGGTATCAATAGAAAGGTAGTAATTTGCTGGGAATGATTATATAGTTTATGTCTAGGAATTCTATTTTGATTAGAAGTTAAGAATTTGATGTTATATCCATACTTTAACTTGTGTCCTTCTGGACAAATGCCTTAGATGGGAGGATTCCAAAGGGGTAGCCGTGTTAGTCTATTGTAGAAAGACAACAGAGTCCTGTGGCACTTTTAAAGACTAACAGATATATTTATCGCATGAGCTTTCGTGGGAGAAAATCCCACTTCGTCAAAGAGAGTCTGCAGAACTCGAACTTATATGCAAATTTGACTCAGTTGTCTTGGGGTTAAACAGGGACTATGGATTTTTCTTGCATTACAACAAGTGATTTGACCTCCCCCTCCTCTATGTGCTGTTCCCCAGTGTTTTGAATCCTAACACCTATTTTTATTTGCTGTTACAGCCTGACCTGATGCTATGTCATACACTCCCCTGCATTTAATTTCCTACCACTCTGTAACTTTCCTATCTTCAAAGCGTCTGACGAAGTGGGATTTTCTCCCATGAAAGCTCATGCGATAAATATATCTGTTAGTCTTTAAAAGTGCCACAGGACTCTGTTGTCTTAGATGGGAGGGTGTGAACAACCATTGTCTCCTTAATGGCTCATCAGGATACTCCCTGGGACCATATCACCTGATAGATTCCTTAACATTAAGGAGACAATGCTTGTTCACAACCTCCCGTTTAAGGCATTTGTACAGAAGGACACAAGTTAAAGTGTGGATATAACATCAAATTCTTAACTTCTAATCAAAATAGAATTCCTAGACATAAACTATATAATAATTCCCAGCAAATTACTACCTTTCTATCGATACCAAACATGACATAGTTCCTATGGATTATAGCATTTATGAGATATCCATAGAAAATAATATCATAAATGCTTCCCTAAATCCAGACAGTGTCACACACAGGGCTCTGCCTTGCCAGGGTCCCTGTACCCCTTTGCCCCACTGTACACGGGGGTGCCCCCCCCGCCACTGTGGACCTGCCCAAGGTCCTCCTAGCCCCACAAAGTCGACCTACAGCATCCAGTGTGGACATTCTAGGTCGACTTTGTAAGTTCCCCTTTAAGTCGACTTTAATTTTAAGTGTAGACACTTAGTTAAAGTCGACTTAAAAGTGCAAGTGTAGACATAGCCAAGGAGCCTTCCCCTTCCTCCAGACCTTCTTCACATCCCACTTTTGCTTTGTAGAGTAGAGGGACTCATCTCTCTGTAGCTCCCTGAGGGTGCCAATGACCCTAAGTGGTGTGAAAGCAGGGCCTGGTCCCTACTGGGGCAATAGGGGTACAGCATCCAAAACCCCATGCCACTGGTTAGTTGCAGGAGTCATTGTGTCTCCACAGACACAATCCCTCCCAGAGCTACTGTGGCTAAACTCTCCAATTTGGTCCTTCCCTGGTTCAGAGAGCATTTTGGAAATGACAATGGGACTTGAATTGAATTGAAAGCTCAAATTCTACAAAAAGAAAAACTGGGCCAGACTATCAGAAGTAGCTCTTAGACTGGTAAAATGTTTCCATCAAAAACTATTCTGCACAATGACAATTATTGAGAATAGTGTGTGTTTTCTCTAACTTTTTATTATTTGTCTTAATCCTCCTCTCCCCCCCCCCCCCCCAAAAAAAAAAAACGGTGAAAACTTATTTTTTTTTAGCCATGTTTGGTTCATTTGTTTTCTTTTTGCCAGATTTTGGCCAAAATATTTGTTTTTCCAATGAAAAGTCAAAATTTTCTCCTGAAAATGTCGCCGAGTTTTATTTATCAACGCTAGTGGTTCCTTTGAAGTCAGTGGAGGCAGGCTGATTTCACCATCGGAGAATCTGGCCCCTTTGACTTTATCAGTCTCTCAGAATAGCCCTAATTTGGGAAGAACTCAGTGCGAAAATAATAATCCAGTGAGGACAAAATTCCCACCGACTTCATTGATGCAGAATCAGGCTCATTTGGAAATAAAGTTGTTCGAGCTTTGAAAATGGGGTTTCCAGATTATCAAGCTTTTTGTCGCTCGATAGCTCTGCTATATCACATATAATCTATAGCCACTACAGGATTTATCCTGCCTAAACTGCACAACGGGCAGGGTGGCCCAGTTGAACTAGTACTAGAACACAGAAGTTTTTATTTCTAGGTCAAATTGAGGAGAGGTTACTAGCGAGTGACAGCGATAGGCCATTGAAAACCATCAGAAATAAATTGATGATTTAATGGGAATGGTCCTGCTCTCAGGACGAGGTTCAACTAGATGACCTCATGGGATCCCTTCCAGCCTTACTATTCTATGATGATCTCAGGCGTCTTTATTACAAAAATCATCATGACAGAGACTGATTCCTCTGTTGGTTGACGCAGCAGAGGAGTGAGCTGCTGTCTCATATCTAGAGGTGATCCTTGCAGAGTAGTTTATTTAGAGAGTGCATTGTTAGGGGAAGCTTGCACTTCTACTAACCATGTTCCACCTGTTGCAAGGGACCTTCATACATCAGGGCTATCAGTCCATTACCTTTGATAAGCATTCAATTCACTCATGTTTTTAAAAGGGAACACTAATATGGACTCAGCACAAGAATTCAAATTGACACATGCATTCACAGTAGCACCCAAAATAACAGCTGCAATAGCCCATGTTGAAACATGATCTTTGCATACTAGTGCAATTTACATGTACCACTACTTCTAATATAAAGCTCTTATTATTTTGATGCATTTTCTATGTAAACTTCTTTTGGTGGAAACCAAGAAATGTGTGCCTTCTAAAAAAAAAAAAAAAAAAAAAAAAAAAAAAGCATTATTCATTTGTTCATTAAGCTGGATTTAAGATCTAACCTTCTTTAATAACAACTATCTCTTATCTGTATTTTTCATTAAATGTTAAGGATAAATTTCTTTTCCTCTGTCAAATGCAGTTTTCAGAAGCATCTTTCCATTTAACACGTCGTCTCCATTTGAAGTCATTTTACCAAAAAATAAAGTAAACTAGCAGCACTTCCAAATTCATTTAAATATTCCAAACAGATGCTGCCAGCATTTTTCTCTGGACATTTCAAAACCTGAAAAAGCAGAATGCATAACGTGTTAGCTTTTTTTTCCCCCAGGGCTTACAAAACTTGTGCATTTATTGCAGTCAGTTAACTTCATTCATCAAACACACAATATAAACCATTCTGTTATGTGCCTTCAGTTTAAAAAAAGAAAAAGAAAGAATGAAGCAGCACAGAGATAATAGCATGTCTTGAAGAACATGCTTTTTTGTGCTTGGTTGTTCAAAAATGTAGCCACACAAACAATTGTTGCAGTAATTATTTATGGTTAAAAAAACATGTGAATGCTGTGGTGACTTTGCATTAGAAGCATAGTATATGTCAATTGTTTTATTCATGATAAACAGATCATTTAGTTGGAAAAACCCCATCTGCTGAGATATATCTCTTATTATTTATGAGAACCATGTTTAGGAATGCAGGCGGCACATGTGCATAATTAATCCTGAAGAGAATTAAACATTGTTTGATTCACAGCTGAATGCAATTAGCATTAGGAAGTTTACATATGTTGGCAATAACACAGATTAGCAACTAAAGTGCTTGTTAAAAAATTTAACCTGAGGCTGCTGGAGCAGACCTCTCTTAATGATGCTTTAAATGTTGTTGATGAAGTAATAATCAATTTTGTTTTATAAATAGTAAATCAAGAATTTAGGTCTAATTAGCAGCGCTACAGATCACTTCACTTACATATCCAATGTACATGTGATGTGGCTATGAACTTTCTTTTAGTCTGGCGTACAAACAGTTGTTAAGGGAAAGGTGCAATCCTTTTCATGGGGGAAAGCCACAGATGGGGAAGAAGGAGATGTCTGTGGTGGGAGTTGACTCAGTGTGAGTGGCACTCAAGAAGAGAATAGTTTTTCCTTCGTCCTTCTAGAGCTTTTTAACTGAAGGATGGAGAAACAATACCTTGTCTGCCTTTTTCAAATATAATAATTAGATTATAATTCACACACTGTGCAATGAAGTCCTCTAATAGAGAGGGAGGAGGAAGAGAGAATGTAAGTGATAAAAATGAGGAGGCAAAGTAAAATTGAGCTGTAATTGTTTTCACTTCAACTTTAAGAAGTTCAACATTAATTAAAATGTTTCTGCACCACTCACCAGCAGATTGGCACAAGAGAAGACTAGCTGGTATTTGCAGCTGCTGACTGGCAGGATGTCAGTGAGACTGCTGCAGGAAGGCTGCTGTTTGGCACAAATATATATATATATATATATATATATATATATATATATTTATAACTATTTCAGTTAGGGCAAGCAATTCTTTTCAATTCAAGTAACAAATGAATTCTCCCATTCTGGTAAGAAAGTAATACTGCCCTGACATAGCTGATGACAGTTTGAAAATTATTGTAAAGGGTATCTCCACCATTATTTATGCTTTGGGTTAGTTTCCTTCTTGTAACACTCATGTACAGGTGTTTATGGGGGATATTTTCAAAGGTTCAAATGGCAATTAGGAACTTACCTCCTACTGAAAGTCAGAGGTGCCTGAAGTGCCCCATGCCCCCCCCCCTTGTGCATAAGTTTCCGATCCTGCAAACATGCACATCAATACGTGACCATAGGGGGTGCACCCTACAATCCCCCCTTGCCTATCAGCTACCCCACAGCACACAAGGAGGGGAGGAAATGTTACTAACTGCTACACTGAGTAGGCACTGCAGCCTGAATTTCACCCATTTGTGCCTCTGTACTCCTAATGCCTGCCCCACCTTGGAGCCTGGAGATCTGGGAAGGCTGTAGCTTTCACACCTAATCCCAATTGAAATTAGGCACTTTTGAAAATCCCACTAAAGGTCAATCTGCAAATTTAGACTCCTAAATACCTTTAAAATATGGCCCTCAGGGATTATATGTATTATTTATTCATTTGGATTATTTTGAAATGCCTTTCTGCAGTGCTGGATGCCCTGACAATTATTTAGATTCATATTCTGCAGACGAATGACCATCCAACAGCATAACAGTGTTCAATGGACAGTAAATTGAATATGAACTTGCAGTGCAATGTGAAGTAAAAAAGCAGCATGATTTTTAGATACATATGCAGAGGCATCACTTTACAGACAAGGCAGATAATAGTCCCTGTCTATGTGCTACCTAGACTATGGAAATCAGTTTCTGGCTAAAACAGTACAAACTGCTCAACCCAAACTACCTAAGCACAAAACTCAAAATGAGTTGAGTCTGAACAATGTTTGTATACTGGCCAAAGGATTGCTGAAATTTTATGAATGTCTTTGCTGAAACTTTTAACAATTTTTCTCTCTATCCACTTATGCACAAACTTCATCAGGCTGATATTTATAGCACAATTTGAGTTCAAGTGTGGTTCACTGGGATATATCACCTGGGACAAGTCACAGGTTACTTCTACATGTTTGATAGGGTGCAGTTATTCCATTTATGAGGTAACATAGCTTAGCAACAGCCATTTTGCTCAGCAAGAGGGGAGAGGAGTTACTTGATGTCTTTTATACAACTACAAAAGTCACATATAATCATTTTCTCATAGTGACGAGGTGGATGAGGTAATAGCTTTTACTGGATCATCTTCAGCTGGGAAAAGAGACAGGTTTTCAAGCACCACAGAGCTTTTCTTTAGTTCTGAAGCTGTCCCATTTCCTGGGACCAACATGACAACACTGCAAACTACAATTTCTCCTGGTCATTGTTGTGTCTCATTGTGCCATACTGCAGCCTAATACTTTATTACCTCCAGCAGGGGTTCTCAACCTTTTCAAGGTCACGACACAGCTGGGAAGCTTCCCAGCTGTGTGAGACACGCCAAGGCCCCCTCTGCTGACTTGGCCCAGACCCCAGGCCCTGCAGTCTCGGGAGCAACGTTGCCAGCTTCCCTCACCCTGCTTTGGGGCTAAGCAGGGTGGGGGGTGGGGGAGAGGGAGCCAGTGCAGTGCCGAAAATCGTGTTTTGGCAAATTTTGTTACTTTGTTTGGATGATGATAAAATCTCTGGCACTAGGGTTGGTGCGCTCTTAGCAGTGCTTGTATCAGAGGGGCTTTTGGGGTAGGTGAAGCAGGTGCATTCCTAGGGCCTTGAGCAGTAAGCTTCTTCTACTTCAGTTGGCAACAGAAGGAGGAGCTGGCTCACAGGGCCAGGAACGGGGGGGAGTGGGGCCACAGGGGGGCCCCAAAATGGGCCATTGCCTAGGGCCCCCAATAGCCAAAGGCTGGCATCTGGATGGCATCCTGAACACTGCCAACTCCCCCCACTTCTGAGCAGGGTGGGGGAAGCCAGCAGGCTCTAGGACTGGGAACCTCCTGGGAATTGCAGAGACCCTTCCAGCCTCAGGACTGTCCCCAGCCCAAGTGCCACTACTGGCTCCCCTTGCCCTGCTTCAGGGATGAGCAGGGCGGGGGAAGCCAGCTCGGAGTGTTCCAGGCACTCTGTTGGAGCTGAGCACCGCCAAAGCTGGCTTGCATCACCTGATTCAGCTTGGGAGCAGGACAAGGAAAGCTGGCAGCAGTGGTGTTCTGGCTTGAAGCAGGGAAGTGTAATGCCAATTTTTGGTGACACACCTCCCTGCTCTTCACAACACACTTTTGTGTCGTGACACAGTGGTTGAGAACCGCTGATCTACAGTGATGCCCCATAACTAGGAAATGTCTTATTATTAGTCTATATATTGCGAATTGGTGGTGAGTCACACCCAAGAAATCAGGAGATTGGCTTAAACATAATGGTTATGTCAACAGTGGCAAGTTAGTTCGAATTAAGGAAGCTGAATTCGAACTAACTTAAGCCTTGGCCACACTAGGCTTTCATTAGTTCGAATTAAAGTCTTCCTTAATTGGAACTAATAAATTCGATTATACCTTTCCAACTAACCCTTAATTCGAACTAGTTAGTTCGAATTAAGTCCATGTGGCCATGTTAGTTCGAACTAACTGCTTACTTCGAACTAACCAGCACATTGAGCTTAATGCAACTGACTAACTAATTAAGTTAATTCAAACTAACTAAAATTAGTTTGAATTAGTTAGTTCGAATTAACTAATTCAAACTAAATTTGATAAGTGTAGACATAGCCAATGAGATTTATCAAAATAATAAATCTCTGGGTCTTTTTATTTTCTTTATCATCTTTGGGCTTTTTGGGTATGCTCATATCATGTTTTTGAGCTTTTCTGTGAAATCATGAGGGCTAGAAACTTACTTTTTAAAAAATGAGAGCTAAAACATGCTCTCAAATGAACTTACACTGAAAAAATGATAGAAGTCAAAACCACCAAATCACCCAGGAGTGAACTTTTCACAAAACTCTCTCTCCATATCTGACCTCTCAGTCCTCATTCTCAAAGGAAACCTGCATAAAATTTTTAAAAGATGAGCCTGGGAGCTAAAATTCATATCTTTGCCTGAAACTAAAAATCATGGACTTAATAAAGACACTTGCTTTATTGCTCATTACAAGAATCTATAACCCATTAACCCTCCTTTGTCCTATAACTGCAGAGGTGTCTACTGCATACTTCACCTTTTACATGTTATTTCTGATGCTAAACAATCTGTTCTACTTTGTATTTAGCTGTAATACCGTAAGTACCTTTCCCAGACCTGAAGAAGAGCTCTGTGTAAGCTTGAAAGCTTCTCTTTCATCAACAGAAGTTGGTCCAGTAAAAGATATTACCTCACCCAGCGTATCTCTTTTCAGTACATGTTAAAGTTCTTTACTGAATGTGGTTCAATTTCACCAAATCAGTGACTGAGTAGAGACTAGAAATACCACTGAAAACCTAAAAATGATGAGATGCAGAGTACAGTGATTGAATATTTAGATTGCTAACTGAGGGACCTTAAGATGACATCTTCAGCCTGGACAAGTGAATCCATGGGTGGTGAATATACTAAATATTGACTCTCTCAATCAAAACCACTATATCTCACCATTTGACAAAAACAAAAAAGACTTAAAATATGGAGTTTCCATTTTTACCTTTTCTGACATAATATATTCCACAAAACCAATAAAAGCAGAAAAGAAGACAGCTCATTAATTCTTAAATTTCCTTTTGTTCATCTAATGTAAAGGTTTATTTTAGTATAATGTTTTTTGCTGTGTTTACTTGGATAACTTAAAACTGGAACAACAACATTCCAAATTTCACTGAGTAGCCCAAGTGCATATAATTACATGCACAATAAATTAGTAATAGAAGGACATTATACTTCCAGCTAATTACAATAATATGAATATATTCTATGTAAAGTAGGAAGAGATGTCATAGCCTAAATTATTCCATGTTGGCTTTAGGAGGACAAACATTTGTTGTTGATGAGTGTTTGATCTCCCTCATAATTCTGTCTCAGTGACAAACTAAAACTGTATTTTATTCTCTACTTCTGTGATCTCTCACCTAGATAAGAACCAACACCTGGCATCTTTTCAGATTTTCTTTTTTCTTTACATCAGTGGCAAAAGTTAAAAAGATAACATGAAAAGAAAGATGAAAAAGGAATGCTGTTCAAATTGAAGGACTGTAGTTTCAAGTTTCAATCTGGTATCAAAACATCTCCCGCCTTATCTTCTTTCCCAGTCATCACAAATGAAAAGTACAAAGAAGTAGACAAACATCAGTACAATGCTATGTGTGTACTGCTATCCAAAAATCAGAGTTACAAAATTATACCTGACATATCAAAAACTGACAGTCACATCCTCAAGATTTTCCTCTGTTCATTCCCATGGACCTTCTTTATTAATAAATCTGACACATAAAAAGCATCTATATGACTAAAGTGTCAGTTACTGGAAAGACCGTTTTGATCTATTCCTTAACTTTTAGAAGAAATATTCTCTTTTTCATGAAGACAGGATCCGTTCACCGACTGCCAGCTTTCAAATGACCACCTCTTGAAGTTTAATTTTAAGTTTTAAATAAATATTGTATGCATGCAGAATAATTATGGTGCTCTAGAGAGATACTGTATAATGACATTGATTCTTTTTTATCTAAAAATGCCAAACCCTTGAGGCTGCAAAGTCTGTATTTGCCACAGATATATAAAGGTTCATTCTACTTGTTAAATTACAGTGGGTCATTATGTTGCTATCATTTAAGTTGGTAGGAGCAGTTTCATTGTAAACTCCTATTTTCAGGAGTTTAATACTGACTAGCAAAAATGTACTGGGGTCTAAGACTTGGCGTAGAAGGTGTCAGTTTTGGAATTAATTTTGTATAAAATATTAAATAATCCTGTTGGTGACTGTGGTACTACAAAAAAGTAAAAATAAAAAGGAAAAGCATATTGGCTCTGGATGCTTTTTTCCACTCGTATAATTAAAACACACAACATCCATTACAATTTAATTTTGCAGACACTTTATATGAAGAAATATGCAGTTGGGTTTGGATATTAAAAAGCAAGTGAAATAGCTAAACTTTTAAATTTGAAAATTAATCACATACATGCAAATACGCCTTTTCATAACTGATGTACACAGAATATCTACATAGGCACTATAACAGATTCAATAACGAATACAAATATCAAATGGCTGCAAAGTTATAGGCAAGAAATTAATAATACATGGATAAAAGTATAAAGTGAGTTCATCTGTATTTTCATGCATTGTTCAGCTCCAAGGTGAATAGACTTTTACTATACATATGCTTACTCACTAGAAATGTATACATGCTCTTTTGTGAAAATTAGTATTAACATTACCTGAAATACTACAGTAGCATTAAGTAAATATATGTTTCAGAACACTATGGTCTCTCCTGTAAATAGATTCATTATTCTGCTTATGATTAACCATTTATGTTACGGTAGTGCCCCAAAGTCCTATTGAAGTTTGGGACCCATTTTGGCAGATGTACAAACATAGCTAAAGAGACAGGAAGATTCCATAGCTCAAGCCAGCAGGCCTGACTTACACAAAACTTCAAGTGGTGTCTTGCCCTTTACAAACTTCCTTGGAAAGATTATTTTAACCAAAAAAAAAAAAAAAAAAAAGTTTAGGAAATTAATGATTGATCCTGAATTCTATGCAAACAGAAAATTCCCACTGACTTCAGGTGGTTTCTGGGTGTGTAAGGAATGCTGAACCTGAATCAGAGGGAGAAATTCACTTACACACACACAAAGCCTAAGGAACCAGGCTAAATAGCCAGAAAATATAAGGGAAGTGAAGAACGGAAACGACCTTAAACCCAGACTGATGCCTATATGCTGGAATAGCAGTTGCTACTCCTGTGATGGGGATGCAGTGGCAGAATAAGGACAGGCATGTGCGTGGAATGGCAGGCAGCAATTTTTATTAAACTTTAACATGGAGGAGGGGCTCTGCCCATTCATCACTTATAACAGGCAGTTTACTGGTCTCAGTGCAGGGGTCCCTTACCATATAACCCATAAAGCAGGAAAGGATCTTGTCAGCCTACCCCACCAGGACTCAGCTCTCCCTGAGTCCTAGCACGTACACTCTCACACGAGGTGCAGCAGAGTGAGGAACTTGGCCTGTGAAGGCCAGAAGGTCTGACCTCAACCCAAGAAGGTCACACGAGCTGCAAACCCATCACCAAATCCCAGGTCTTTGGCCTCTAGGAATTGTTCGTTTTATTTTCTTAACTGCACTGAAAGCTGGCCTCAAGTTGTGATGAATAAACAAATCCCCTGGTACTTAGTTCAGTATTAAGCATGTTCAGACTTAACCCACTGTGGCTTGAAGTGGCTGTGAAAAAGGGGAAAGCTCCCGGGTCCTCCAATTGTTCCTTAGGAGAAAAAAATTCTTCTTTACCCCCTAAAGAGGAGATTGGCTAGAATGGCAACATCTGGCATGCTGGGTTCTCACTCTTTGTTTGTGTAGGTAGGGTGGGCTGCTGGAACAAAGCTGAAAGAGTTTCAACATGGCCAATACACTGAGGTAAATCCTGGGGGCTGGGGATAGCTGACAAGAGGCTCTCCAGGGGACAAGCTACCTACTGTTCCTTAATGAGTGTCTCTCTTTCTTGCTGCTGCAACTGGCCCCTTTTCACCACTGGCCCCATTAAGTTCCCCTTCTCACTAATGTGGATAAGTGGCATTCACATTCTGTTCATGGGTGTTCCCAGTGGTTGGGCCATATAAACATAGATCCAGTGCCCTTTTCTCTAGCAGACTTCCAATGCTCCTCTCCAGATGAATGTCTTCAAAGCTGGGTTAAAGCGTGATTCCTGTGCACATAGCCCCTCCTGTAAAGCCACTCTCACCATACACCCTATCACCAGGCTACTATGAGACTTCTACCCTACTGAGACTTTTACATGGGACCTCTGTTGCAGGTTTGAATTGAATGATAAATACATAAAACATTCTTTATTTATATACCTTTAAGATTGAGCCAAACTGACAAAAGTAAAACTTTTCTGCCTCTCCCTCCCCCCTCCACCAGTTAACACAGTAGTTAGCCTTATTTGTTCATTCAACAGACTGTTGGTTGAGATATTTTTGTTTATTTCTAATTTGTTTAAGCATTTTATATATTTTGCAAATGTGTATTTAACAAACGTTTTTGAACCATGGATCTAACCATGGCCTAATGTTACTTGGTTAAGCCGGCCACACCAACAGCTGAGGATAGTCACAGTTAAGCTTCCTACAATAAGCTTCACAATGAGATGACTTTTTCAACTTCGCTCACTCTGGAGATGAAAGGCTATTTAGAATTTATCCACTTATAAGTTCTGATGCCTTATAACTGGTAGCAAAATATTGTGGGCCATACTTTGCCATCTTTATTTAAGCAAAATTGATTTTAGTGGGGAATCCTGCTTTAAAATGATATCATAATTTGGCCCTATCCATTTTACAGCAATTAGATTAAGCTGAAAATTCTTGTTTGTAATATTCGTTTTTTCCCACCTAAGAACCCATCCATTATTAATTCATTTCATATGAATTCACTGTGATTACATTAAGTATAATTATTTTGTTATTCATGTGGCTGTCACAAGAGCTTTTATAGACATTCCATTATAAAATGTTACCATTTTTGAAGAAGTTGAATCTGTGGCCCATAGTACAGAAATAATAATGCAACTTGATCCCAATACATCATTTTGAGCAATGTCATTTTTACCTCTGAAGTTTTAAATTTCTGGTCCTTTTTAGTTGCCTGAATTCAAGATAAGGACCTTAAATTTATTCTGTTAATGATAAGTATGGCCAGACTACTTGTAACAGCATGTGGGGAGTCCACATCACACATCTTACTCATCCTTCACTGGAGATCAGCATCCCATTGGAGACTGGATATAGCAATCTTCCTGGAAGGGAAAAGTAGGCCAGGCACATCATAGTACCACCAGCTATACAGGCATATCTACACTACAGTGTAAACATAGGGCTAGTGGGACTTGAGTCAGTTGACCCATGTTATGGAACCCTGGGTTTGAAGGTCTAATATTGTATTTTAATCCTATGTTAAGACTTTTCTAGCCCATGCTCAATCCTAGGACTCTGGGGTCCACACTGAAATGCCCAGATCCAAGTAAAAGTAACCGTATCCTAGAGTCCCTAGACCATCCACCCCAAAATGCAATGGCTCTAGCTCTAAGACTGTGGTATGCTATAGGAAAACTTTAATGCACCCCCTGCATATTATCAGGAAGCAGCTCACTTGGCAAAGTCTTGTTTGATTTGCTCCCCAGTGCAAACCGAGGAGACTATAACAGTGTGCTTGAAGACTGATGTTCAGAAGAGCATAGGTTAAAGCTGAGCTGAGCTGCTGCTATTTGCAAAGAGGGCCACTTCCATTTTCAATCGAGTGAATTGCAGCTTGTTGGAATAGAAAGGACTATATAAGTGTCCATAGCAGGTAAAGGATGGGAGAAGGGGGACTCCTGGAAACTTAAAGTGGTGGTAAAAATATAAACTTTATTAATCTCCCTCTTTGGGGTGCAAAGGGTTAACAATTGCGCTGCTAGTCGAGGTAGACTCGGAAGTCAGCTTCACAAGTAACAGGAAAACCACAGATGATTATCCAACAGTTTGAACATACAATGACTTATACAGGAATAAAACTTTCAGAATAATCCCTCCTCTTGGACCCTCTTAATAGCCCGGAGACAAAATATAAAAAGACAGAATCCAATACATAAAACAATAAGCGTAACAATAATCCCCAAAGCTACACCAATTGTAATACCTTGGGTTAAGATTGAGGTAGAAGCGTTATTCATATCCAACTATATATATTTTAAAGGGAAGGGAAACAACCATGAGAAGTAAACGTGGGGGATAACTTGGGTTCACATACGTACCATGACTATCAGGCAGGTGACCAGCAACAGCATGATGTCTAAGACGGAGGTTGAAATCGACTCGGGCCGGCACTCTCGGGAGAACTCCTACTGCAGGGTGATCAGGCCTGGCAGTTAACTCATGGAGATTCTCTTTGCTCCGTGCAGTATGGTGGCTTTTATGGCCTAGGCCACTTTCTGCCGAGATCTGTGATTGGCCAGATTTTGCTGCAGTAGGAAGGAGGGCAAAAGGCTTCCCGGTTCCCCCTGTCTTTATTTGGGCAAAGGAATTTTCACCAGCTCTCTAGGTTCCGGGTCAGAGCCTTCTACACCCCTGGAGGGGGGGGCCAGAGCAGCCATGATTGACTTGCCCTCCAGACGCCCTCACATGGGCGAGGGGGATGACCCACCCCTTTGGGAGCTGGCTGAGAGCAAATCAGGGTCCGAATGAAACCTGTGGCTGGTCACAAGCCTAGCAGTCATGAGTTACTCATGTGAACCGGGAAGAGTGTCTGGTAAACAACATCTTGTGACTTTATATCACAAGGGAGGTGGCAGCCATTTTATGGGGTACTCATAACAGCCCCTTAACAATAAGTTGTCCCATGGAATTGTGGTATGCTTCTGTCTGAATCCTGGTACCCAAAGTAGAGCGGGACTGTGTCCACACTGCAAAGGAATAGGGCTCAGCCCTTGGGTTCTAGCTTAAATGGAACTCAGACCTTCCTGCCCTGCAGGGTTCTGGGACTCTGGATCCAAGTCCTGGGTTAGCACAACTGCAGTGTAGACACAAAAGGGGGCTAGGCTTGAGCTGGGGCTCAAACATGGGCTTATGTTGCAGTGTAGACATAGATTTTACCACAAGGTCCACTATAGTTCCATGGTGGGGATCCCTCTCCATGGAGAGATCTGTGCAGGAGTCAAAAGTAGGATACCACTGCCAAGAAGCACAGAGATGGCATCTACATGAGTGTCCCTGACCTCTCAGCAATCCCCTAGGATATGCGTGGATATCTAATACAGATATACAGACTATGCTGTGGGCAAATAAGCCCACCTAATGGCATTCAGGAGGATATCTTTGCAAAGCAAACTTTATGGAGCTCTCTCCCCCTTTCATGCCCTTTCTTCCCATTTAAACCTGTTGTATTGATTTTACCACAGATAGAGGAGAACTGTTTCTTCTCCTAGTGACTTAATGCCATCTACCCAGTCAAGGAAGGATGTTAAAAGCATGCTAAAAGATTGAAATCTCCCAAGATGATACCTCTATTCCAGTTATAAGCCAAGGAGAAGGAGAATAAAGATATTAGGGCTTCAGCATAGTGTAGTTATGGTATTTCCCTCATCACACTTCTGTAATTCAAAGCAGAAGCAGGAGGCACCCAGAACCTAAAGTCATCCATATGACTACCTACAGCTGAGAGGATTTACTACCCCTGGAGTATGCCTACGGCTGGTGTTATGGCACTAAGAATAGCTGTATAGACATTGTGACTTAGGCTCTAAGGCTTAGGTAGCAGGCTGGGCTTCAGAGCCAGAGCTCCACCCCAAGCAACAGCTTAAAGCACAGTCCACACATCTATTTTTAGCACCATAGCACTTGGCCCGAGGAGTCTGTCAAACCAGTTTCAGAAACTCACTGATGCCACTGGTTGTGTAAACATATCCCTGTAGGCTGTGTGGACTCTGTCGAAAAGAATCATGAGTTGTGTAACATGGATGCTGGGATCTCATTTAAATAAGCCCTCCTTCTTCTGTGTTCCTATGTGAATTGACATTGTGGAGATTTTTTTTCTTAAGAGAGTCTCCTATGGCAGGCTGGCTTTGCCCTCCATTGCTCCGCCTGCTGTGAGGTCAAACTCTGTGGCCTTTTTTCAATCTTCTATGGTTTGGAGGCCTGGGACAAGCCCATACTAAGTATTATAAAAATCTAGTTCAAGAAATAATTATTTTGGGAATGTTCTTTGGCCTGTATTACATAGGAAGTTTGCCTAGATGAGCGTAGTGGTCCCTTCTGGCCTTAGAAGCTATGAAAGACTTTATAAGATCAACTCTCTCAGGAGAGGAAGAATCTGGATAATTGTGCAAAACCAAGCAGCAATTGAGAAGACGCATACAATAACCACCCTCTGTACTGCATTTAGCATATCCTTCAACCTATTACAATCAAATAACCACAAAGAGTATCAAAGCCCACATGAATGGAAAATTTCAGCTTAGATGAAAAGAGCTCCTTCAGTGTAAATAAACCTTTTGTGTATTTTACCCTTCAAAAATCACCTCAGAGGTATGATGCTAAAACAAAAGAAAACTGCTAATTAAAATACATTACTTTACTAAGTCAGATGCAACGATATATGCAAAAGGGTTTATTTATTTTTCAGTTAGCTAAAATAATTGTACTTCAAGTTTAATATCTTAAAACATACTGCTCTGTAGTGATACAAAGCATCTCAAAGTAAGACTGCTTTATGCATCTTTCAAAATAAAGGAAAAAAGGATACCACTGCCATATACCATAGGCCTAACTAACTGTGTGTTCCTGTATTCCCACTGTGACAGCCTGCTCCCAGAATCTGGTCCAGTGTGCTTCTTTGACCCCCTGGTCCCCACTCTTGAACCCCAACTTACCCTGCTATGCCAGGTGACCACTTACTCCTGAGTCAGTTCACACCAGCCTCCTGCATGTAATTGGTCTCAGGCAGTGGGTGTGCACCCTCTGGCCACTCGAGGGACAGTCCCTCCAAGTGAGCACCCCCAGACTCTACACCAGGAACTTTCATCTTACAGGGTTTGGGTCCCTTCCTTAATCACCATAGACTCATAGACTCTGGTCCATCCATTTGACATTGAAATGGATGTGCCCAGCCTCTCTGATTCACACCCTCTAAAGACCACACAGCTTTAGAGAAAACAAATACTAGTTTATTGATTAGAATATGATTTTAATTGAGTATATAGCAAATCAATGCACAATCATTTAATAAAGGAGTCAGGAGTTACCACAAGCAAATAAAAGATATACAACACATGCAAATCTAATAACACTATTCCAAGATTACTCTTTAGTCTATTCTCTTCATTCTTGAACACAAGACTGACTGTGGGTGTATTCAGCCAGCCTAGGTCCTCCTGGCCATGTGGATAGGCCCACTCTCTTGGAGTTGCTCACAAGATGGTCTTTCTCTGGCAAAAGCCAAAAGCCTCCCTCTCATTCAAACTGTCTATATTTGTTTCCCTCTGGAAACTATATTTGTTTTCCAATCCCCCTTGGCCCCTCCCCCTCTGTGCTACTCTGTGATTTCCTTTCTTCTAACTGAGCCAGGGAGTTCAATTTGCATTGCCTTTGTCATATATCTTTCCAGCCTCTGTGCTGAGATAGCCCTGCTGGTCTGAACCAAGTAACCTGCTTCACATCTGTGCACGTATATGATGCTGCAGGAAACATGATACCATAACAACATGACAGAGCATACAAAAGGGAACCTTACATGGCTTAATTGGCATCAAACCATAGAATTACATTGTAAAACTAAACAGAAAAGTTACATAGATCATAGCCGAGGGGTACATGAATGTGCATCCTGTGATACTTACAAAGTTTCAAGCAATGTGGTATGGAATAACTTACTTCAACAGCAAATAGAACATTAGTTATCTCTGAGGGCCATCTCTGATTGAGTGAGAATGAGTGAGAATGAGAGGTGCTAAGCAAATGACTTCAAGGCAGGTAAGCACCTCTCAAGTTCTGGCCCCTCTGAAGTGAGCAAACTGGTATACTCAAGAGACAAGAAAAAGTTCAGTTTTGAGGGTCATTTTTTTAATAAAAGATGGAGGTTGGGGTTTTTTTTGGCTAGTGCAACAAGGGAATTTTGTTACAAAAGATATCATGAAGCATTAGACTATAATAACTGTGCTATTAGCCCCCATGTGTCTTACTAATTATACTAATTACAAATTAAGGAAACATAAAAACAAATCACATTGTTACATGCTGATTACAAGCTAGAAAACACAGCAGGCATTGAGTTTCTGTGCCTCAGTCAAGCAGTGTTGCCTTTTTTTTTAAGTTATCGAAAGAAGCAACATTTCAAGAAGAACAATTAGGTCGGTTTGTGACACTGGACTCCTTGGGGACAGTTTCAGAGCACTGCTGTGAGTAAGCCTGTAGGACACAGTTTCAAACAAACTATGCTCCTACAAAGACTTTTTCTTTTCTCAGTTCCATGTAATGCACACAAGAAGTATGTATTTAGGCCAGAGAATGAAAGTGAATGAATGGAAGGGAAATGATAAACAATCTTAATGATGCTTAATGGAACTATTGTGTGCCTGTTCTCCCCTTAGAAGTGACCATTGTAAGTGCAGCTTCTTTTCCAAAGGTTTGTCTTAATTTGAGGCAAAAAAAGTCTAGGTCAGACATAAGGGGACTGAAAAATGTGCAGCTAATTTATTCAGATCTTTTGTTGTAAACTGTGTGGATGAACTAAAATCTCAAAAAGACTTATTCACAAATGCCAATTACTCTCAGTTTCCTAAATATCTCTGATGCATTTATACATTTCCATTGTTCTAAGGGTTAAAAACTTCACCATCACAATGACGAGCCTTATTACTCAGTCAAAGTAAATGGATCACCATATAACCTTTCAGAAATGTTCTTCCTTAAGCTATTAAAACATTCCATGCCCTTAGATGACAACAATTTCTCTGCCTTTTGAAATTTCTTTTCTATCCTGCAGAGTTCATAGAGTTATGCTTGGTTAAAATCAACTTATATAAAACTATGCACTGTAAATTCTGACACTTCTGTTTGAATCTCTTTTCAAACACTTGTCTTTGCTCACCATAATAGATGTCAGTTCTTCTGATGTAGTTCAAGCATGAGCTTCATATGAAGACTCAGCTATGTCTATTGCATTTCTGAAGCTACTACTCACTGAAGTTTTGTGCTGTTTGACATGAAAGATAGGCAAGAATCACCTGCTGAGTTCACATGCATGGAGCAAAACATCTTCAAATCACTTGTGCTAGACAAAAGTTTTTTTCATATTAAGCGTTCACTATGGACTTAAAGACAAATGTAGTCCTTGTTAAAGTTGCAACATTGTGTTATTAAACTATGCATATGGACCTTGTGGTTTATGTAACTTTTCAGAACTAAAGATAATCCATTTGGGTGATTTACATTTCTGGCATCAACTGCAAAGAATTTCATTGAACAAAATATGGTTTATCATTCAATATGCAGTGATTTTGCTCAAAGGTAAAACAATTTGAAAGCATGGCATGGTCTAAACTTAGAAAAAAACAGTTCTCTATTTTTTCAAAATGAATAGAAGAGCTTTTTCAACAATTTGAAAACCAGAAAGATGTAAGAGTTAAAACACACTGTATATAGGAAACATAAATTGAGCATATTCTAATTAAAAATGTGTCTTAAAGTTCCCAAATATGCATTCTGAGAGAATTTAATCATTCAAATAATATATGTTGAATAATAAATGAATAATACTAATAAATTATTAACAAAAACACGTATTAAGGGTCGAAAACTAGTGTATAATGGATGTGTATTTAATGTAGCTATCTGCCTATCACAGGCTGCGTCTACACTGGTAAATTAAGTCGACTTAAGCTTGGCTTAAGTCGACTTAATTTGCCCTGCGTCTACACTACACTTTGCTTAAGTCGACTTAAGGAAAATAAAGTCGACTTAATGAAAATTAAGTCGACTTTATTAAACCACCTTTCTACTCGACCTAAGGCTTAATTCGACTTTTTAAAGTCGAATTAAGCCAGTGTAGTCCTGGGGTAGCCCTAAGTCAACCTAGGGCTACCCCAGGACTACAGCAATCCCCTCTCTGCCGGGGGGGGCACAGGGGGAGCCTGGTATGCCCCTCCAAAGGGCAGGGCATGTGGGCACAGTGTGACACTGTCTGGATTTAGGGAAGCATTTATGATATTATTTTCTATGGATATCTCATAAATTCTATAATCCATATGAACTATGTCATGTCTGGTATCAATAGAAAGGTAGTAATTTGCTGGGAATGATTATATAGTTTATGTCTAGGAATTCTATTTCGATTAGAAGTTAGGAATTTGATGTTATATCCATACTTTAACTTGTGTCATTCTGGAGAAATGTCTTAGACAAGAGGGTGTGAACAACCATTGTCTCCTTAATGTTAAGGAATCTGCCAGGTGATATGGTCCCAGGGAGTAAACTGATGAGCCATTAAGGACACAATCGTTGTATTCTTTATGACCTTAACGGCTCATCAGGATACTCCCCGGGACCATTCTACCTGGAAAATTCCTAAACATTAAGGAGACAATGGTTGTTCACACCCTCCCGTCTAAAGCATTCCTCCAGAATGACACAAGTTAAAGTATGGATATAACATCAAATTCTTAAATTCTAATTGAAATAGAATTCCTAGACATAAACTATATAATCATTCCCAGCAAATTACTACCTTTCTATTGATACCAAACATGACATAGTTCCTATGGATTATAGCATTTATGAGATATCCATTGAAAATAGTATCATAAATGCTTCCCTAAATCGAGACAGCATCTCAGACAGGGCTCTGTCCTGCCAGGGTCCCTGTCCCTCTTTGCCCCATTGCACACAGGGGTTGCCCCCACTTGCCACCGTGGACCTGCCCAAGGTCCCCCTAGCCCCACAAAGTCGACCTAGAGCATCCAGTGTGGAGCTCTAGGTCGACTTTGTAAGTTCCCCTTTAATTCGACTTTAATTTTAAGTGTAGACACAGTAAGTCGACCTAAAAGTGCAAGTGTAGACATAGCCACAGTTATAATGTCATAGTTGTTAAATCTAAGGAATTTCAATAGTCAGTCAGTATATGAACCAAATGCAATACTAATATGTATAGAAAATAGATGTTGGAGCAGTTGTTGTGGTTAAATAAAGATGTCTATAATCAATTGGTGTTTAAATGTCTGAGTAACCATATTAAGTAAAAACAAACACAATAGGGTGTGTGATTGTTGTGGGATAATCTAATGTTTTGGGTATGTGAGTTCACTCAGCAGATGCTTGACTCAGCTGCCAATTTTAGCAGACTTAAGGTCTTAGAATTCTAGGGCCTTCCATGAATTAATTATTGTTATTATTATTATTATTCATTTTAAGTGTCTTGAAATGCATTTTTTTTAAAAAAAGTGTTTTTCCCCTGCCATAGTTTATTCCATTTATTTAGTATATGGATCCAAGGGAAGCCAATATGCCTAGCAATTTTCCATCTGCGCAGTTGTTCCATAACTACAAGGTACCTTAGTAGGCTAGATTTTTAACTCACTCCTGACTATTTTATAAACTTTAATCAAACACATATTTCAGGATCTTAAAGTGTTAATTTGTGTGCTGCTCCATACACCTTAAACTTCGCTGAGCAATTTAGCTTTAATATAGTGCAAACAGAAACTGCAGTTTGATTGTCCCTACTGCTCACATGCATGTGCAGCCATGGAAGTCCACCCTTTGCAAGAGCAACAGATTTGGGCCTAGCTTTGGTGCTAGTTTCTAGAATGATATCTATTTGTCTCCAATTTGGTAATGCTTGACTAAAGAAAGAGTGGTGTAAGGTGTGCCTGGAACATGAGAAATCAAAGCAGATGTGGGTTTGGAGCCACCTATGCTCCATTATGGAATTAAAGAATAGATAAACACAATATGCTGGGTAGAGAGTCAACATGGCTTTTGCAAAAGGAAATCATACCTCTCTATTCTATTAGAATTCTTTGAGGGGGTAAACAAGCATATATGGACAAGTGTGATCCAGGGGATATATTGTACTTGGACTTTCAGAAAACCTTTGACAAGATCTCACACCAAAGGCTTTTAAGCAAACTAAGCCATTAAGAAATAAGAGGGAAGATCCTCTTATGGACCAGTAACCAGTTAAAAAATCAGAAGCAAAGGATAGGAATACATGGTCGGTTTTTATAATGGAGAGAGGTATATAGCAGGATCCCCCAAGGATCTGTACTGGACCAGTGCTGTCCAATTTATTCATAAATCATCTGGAAAGAGCGTGAACAGTGAGAATAACCAAATTTGCAGATGATACAAAATTATTCTCAAGATAGTTAAATCCAAAACTGAATGTGAAAGGGATCTGACAAAACTGGGTAACTGAGCAAAAAAAATGACAGATGAAATTCAGTGTTGTTACATTCAAAATAATGCACATTGGAAAACATAATCTCATCTATATATCATGGGGTCTACATTAGCTGAAGAAAGAGATCTTGACGTCACCGTGGATAATTCTATGAAAACATCTGCTCACTTTGTAGCACTAGTCAAAGAAGTTAACAGAATATTAGAACCATTCGGAAAAGGCTAGATACATAAAATAAAAAATATCATTATGCCACTATGTAAATCCATGGTTCATCCACACCTTGACTACTGCATCCAAATGTGGTCACCTAATTTAAAATTATATATCAGAAATGGCAGAGAAGAGCAACAAAAACGACCAGGAGTACAGAAGAGCTTCCATATACACAGAGATTAAAAAGACTGAGACTCATCATTTTAGAAAAGAGACAACTAAAGAGGATATGATACAAGTCTATAAAATCATGAATATATGAAGAAAGTGAGTAGGGAAGTGTTATTTACCCCTTCACATAACATAAGCACTAGGGATTACCTGATCAAATTAATGGGCAGCAGGTTTAAAACAACCAAAAGAAAGTACTTCTGCACACAATGCATGGTTAACCTGTGGAACTCATTGCCAGGGGATGAAGACCAAAACTATAACTGAGTGCAAAAAAAATTGGATAAGATCATGGAGGTTAGATTCATCAATAGCTATTAGCCAAAATAGCCAGGGATGCAACCCCACTGAACTGAAACAACAGGGGATGTATCACTCAAAATTGCCCTGTTCTGTTCATTCTCTCCAAAGCATCTGGCACTGGCCACTGTCTGCAGATAGGATGCTAGGCTAAATGGCCCAGTTGTATGACCTTGAACGGCTATTCTTATGTTCCTACCAGTGAACTGGATGCAGGCAGTGATAGTTCATACTTCCTGCACAGATGATGAGCCCAAAGTACATCATTAAAATAGGTAAAAGAATCACAGAATGCCAAACATAAAAGCCAGATGCACAGTGCAGGAGCTGAGGAATATTCATTCTAAACAATACAATGTAGGAAAACTATGGATAAGCCAGTGTAGGTATGAATAAGGTTATATAACATCTCAGCTTACTCAAAACATAACAAACCAATCAACTTGCATTTACCTACTCACCACAATGTCATTATCTATCATAATGATTTCAATATCTCATTTCTTAATTTGTGTGCTAGATGTACAGTAGACATTCCATGGTTCATTTAAAGCTACTGCTTAGATTTAGTCAGAAAATTGAGATATAGCAGATGTGGAGAAACTTTCTCCCCCCCCCCCCCCTTTTTTTTGTGGTTTGACTTTAATGGAAAGAGAGCCATGTAACAATTAACAATCAAGAGTTACTCTGGGGAAAAAATGGTAAAACATGGCAGAAGAAAAACTATCTGCAAATGTAATCCTAAAACAGATTGACATGCTGGTCCAAAAGCACTACAAAAACGTACAGTGGAAGCAAGGAAGAGAGCAACCAGGATAGCAAACACACAGTAAGATAACTAGATTGTGGTACCTGATATTAGAGTTTCGCATCTGTGAAGTTCGCTACAGAAGTGACCTTTATAGTTGACTTCCCTGTCAGAGAAAGCCAAATGAGACATTTTATTATCAAAGAAAAAAAAATCAAAGAGTCTATTCGACTATCTTTTTTGCATTGTATAACTCTGATTTCTTCATACTTTACACAACAGAGACAAATGACTGTATACAGAAACGGTCCTGTACCCAGATAAAAATGGGGTATTTTTATCTTTAATAAGTTTTATCATCATTATGTATCTGGGTACAGGATATACATTAGAAATAACCAACACATTAAACTAAACTATCCACAAGAGAAAGCACAAACAGCAGGCAGGTCAGCAATACCTCATTTATAAGGCATCAAAGGTTCTGATAGATCTAATAAAATTACTATGAACGTCTGACCTTTGTCTTGTAGCCAGAAAGAATACAGTTATACCACTGGGGGGTGAGGGGAATCGCCAGTGACAAAATGTGGTTTGAAATAAACTCTGCCTCATCAGTGTAATTTTTCATTTTCCACTTTCAAGTAATATATATAGGGATTTACAACTAAAACAGAAAATGAAAGTAAAAAATGAAAATAAAACTGACAATAACAATTCTTAAATTGCAAAGGGGGAGCCGTGTTAGTCCATTGTAGAAAGACAACAGAGTCCTGTGGCACTTTTAAAGACTAACAGATTTATTTATCGCATGAGCTTTCGTGGGAGAAAATTCTCCCACGAAAGCTCATGCGATAAATAAATCTGTTAGTCTTTAAAAGTGCCACAGGACTCTGTTGTAATTCTTAAATTGCTTAATGGAGACCCTGTGCATGTTCTGCCTCCATGTAACAGATTGACAAGTGTTCAGAGCTTCTAATTGTACAGGGTGTCTTAATAAACAGCATTCTACAGAGACTCTAGGTCAAATGTTAGACAACAGAAAGATTTTATCTATAATTTATCCAAAAGTTTGATTGTATCATTGTACATTAATAGTAAATCAAGCCTTAAAGAGAGTTAAGAGGCTAATGACTGCCAGGGTTCCAAATATCTCTGATATTGCCATTTTCCCAAGGGTTGAAAACATCCCATCATCAGAGTACTGATAAGTCTTTGAAATGTATACTTTATTTATTTGACGGGTGGTATAAGATCCAAACATGAACATATCTATTATTACTATTTATAATTATTATAAAATGGAAAAAGGTGGAAGTTTTTAGAATGTCTCTATTTAAAAAAATAAATGGATGTATCAAAACATGTCAGGCATTTCTGTTCAAGTCAATTTGTTTTCTACCCATGTGACCAATCTGTTTTCTACCCATTCTTCTTTTGTGATTTAAGTCATGATCCTGCAATCAAACCAAACAATAGCAACCCTTGGTGCTTACACCAAGTTCTAGTAAAGAAGGACTCTCCAATAGTGGATCCAGTAGCAAAATCAGAGCTTTAAGTATTGTAAGTTGTACAAGGCAGGTACTTTAGCCAAGATTCTCTTCTGCACTGACATTAGCCCAGCACAGCAGTAATATAGGCCAACCTGATTTCCACAATGCTAACCCCAATCCACCAATGTAGGTGAAAACTGCTTGAGGGCTCATGCCACTTGATTATGGTCTCTAAAGGACCAGACAGCAATTGTGAATTGTCGTAGAACAGGCTGGGAAAGTCTGCGATAGAGAAGGGGATATACATAACTTCACAGGATGACTAACTATCAAGAAGACGGGTAACACACCACCAGTCCGTCCCACCTGTAAAACATGGCAAATGGTAAAGATTCATTTATTCAGATCATCCAGTCTGACCTCCTATAAAACAGAGGCCAGAAAACATCTCCAAAATAATTCCTAGAGTTTATATTTCAGAAGAAATATGTGATCTTGATTTAAAATGGTCAGTGATAGTGAATCCACAAAGACCCTTGGTGAGTTGTTTCAGTGGTTAATTACTAACACAGTTAAACATCTACATCTTATTTCCAGTCTCATTTTATCTATTTTCAGCTTCCAGACATTGGATCATGTTATACTTTTCTTTGCTCTATTGAAGAGCCCATTATTAAAGGGAGTGTAATCAAGTCACTCCTTAATCTATTCTTCGTTAACCTAAATAGATTGAGCTTTTTGAGTCTGTCATTATAGGTATGTTTTCTAATCCCTTAATCATTCTCCTAGTTCTTCTCTGAACCTCTCCAACTGATCAACATCCTTCTTCAATTATGGGCACCAGAACTGGAAACACAGTATTCTAGTAGAACACACCAGTGCCAACTATAGAAGTAAAATAACCTCTTTATTATTACTAAAGATTGCCTTGTTTATGATTCCCAAGACTGCATTCTCTCTTTTGGCCATACTAATAGATTGGGAGTTTATAGACATATAAGCATATAAAAAAAAGAGGAAACCTTTGGAGGAAGTGATTAGAGGTGTTATCCTGAAGCTTCGTCCCTTGTGATTCTGGAAGTCCTATGATTTGCCCATGCATGGAGAAAGAGGGAAATGCCAGGAAGAGATTTACGGATTCAGGTGGAAACTTTATGACACTCTAAGTTTAAAAGATCTTTATCTAAAACCAGAAGAAAAATTTTGTGGCATTTCACTTTTTAAATGTATTTATTTACTGCATTATAATGTGCACTTCCAGAATATTTTAAGTGTGTTTACAAAGAGGACAATGAAACAGAAATGAAGTATTTAACCCAACAACAGAACTTCACATAAAGCAAAACCTCCAATCTCCATCCAACAAAAATCAGAAAATCAAAGAAACAGAGCAAACCAGATAAACAGATATACAGCATATACTGTTGCCCAAACTGGTTCTGCTACACCAAGAGGACTGGGAACAAAATCCAGAGTTTACACAAAATCTGTAATTTACAAATACTGTAACCAGACCCCAGACAAAGACAGAAACCGTCAACTAAACTGTTGTAGCTAATCTCAAATGTCAAGGTAAAATCTTTTAATCTCTAAGGCTATGTCTACACTTGAAAAGTTAGGTAGACTTTATGAAGTCGACTTAATAGGGTCGACTTTAAGTCAACTTGAAGTGGACCTTATTAAGTCGACTTAACAAAAGTTGACAACTTTTTAAGTGTAGACATGGCCCCGTTTCGACCTTATTAAGTCGACTTAATGTTTTAAGTCGACTTAATAAACTCCACTAAGGTGCTAATCCCCGTCTCCACTGGCTTAAGTCGACTTAATAAAATTGACTTAAGCTCTAGTTCAAATTAAAACGAGGTGTTATTAACTCAAACTAACTTTTCCTTAATTCGACTTAAGGAGCAGCTTAAGTTGACTTAAGGAAAGCCCAGTGTAGACGCGGAGTATTTTAAGTCAACTTAAGTCTCCTTAAATTGACTTAATTTGTAAGTGTAGATGCACCTAAGAGTCACAGGGCACAATCCAGAGAGGGCTTTGAGTTGTTAAATTGGTCTACAACCAAAATGAGAATTCAAAGTTCCAAACCTCTGCTAGTGGAAACCAGAGTTTCATAAAGCTCTAATTATATAGCTAATTAAGCAAAGCACTTCTGAGGTGACAAACAAGAATGATTTGTTAACTCACGTGTGCACTCTACAGCAGAATTTCTGCTGGAACTTTTGACATTTCAAAATTTATTTTTGTTTTGAATCAGAACGAAACAGCTGAAATTTCAAAATTTTCCATAAAATAAAAATTCCATAGAACATTTTGATTCATAACTATTTTTAAATGATTTGGAATAACTGAAAATTCATTTTGACCTTTTCCCATCAAAAAATGTTATCTGCATTGCCATGTTCCTGTGAAACATTTCATTGTTGACAAAGCTGTATTTTCCAACCAGTCCTAGTGTACATCTACGGAAGTGAAAGAAACTGGGCATAAAATCTTTATAAGGAGGGAAAGACGGTAAATATATGTAAAACCACCTTTGTAAAACTAGCATGAAAATTTACCACCCCAGGAACGGCTTTGCTGATTGGCTTCAGTGTGATAATAGGCGTCAATAAAAAAGGATTTTAAAAAATATTCTCACCCCAAGCACATGTATGAGTACTTTGCAGTATTGTCTTAACAGCAAACTTCAACACGAACTTGATATATTCGTAGTAGTTAATTTCTCCTGATCTAACGAAACACTTAATTGCTGATTTGTCTACATTAATTTGTGATCCCTAGTCTTTTTGAACAATCAGAACCTTCGAGCAAAGTCTATTCCATTATAGTCCCCCCACTGGCATTTCTCATCCTACACCACTTGAGCATATAAGCAGAATGTCCTGGAGGGAGTTGCCATAGTGACATGTAAAACTATACCTAGAATGTTCTGACAAATTGTACTCTGGACTGATAAATAGCTAAGACTTAAAAAAAAGTTTGACTAGATTAAAACAAAGAAATAAAACAACAGCAAAAAGCTAGCTAAACCCCCTCACCAACTAAAATTAAAAATAAGAAAAATTTTGGATGTCAGGACATGCATTGAAGTGATTTGGTTCAATCCACTTAGGTTCAAAGAATGGAGGAAGCTCCAGGCTTCCTCTTATGACCAATATAAACACATGAACTGAACAACTAATAGAAATACATAGTACTACAAAATGAGAATAAAATTTCATACATTCTCAACATTCACAACACGAGGATGAAACATACAGGCAGTCAAAAGTAAAATTGCTCTCCTCCTTCACCGCCAGCACCACCTCCTGGATCTTGCACTAAGGGCTCATCTGTACTTTATCTTCTGTCTCTACTGTCAGTAAACAAGAGAAGGCAGAAACGTCAATTGCTTCACTATATCAAGCTCTAGGTGAAGACGCTGAACAAAAATGACCTTAACTGAAACAGTAAATGTTGCCTCAATTAAGTAGGAATTAAGTGTGAGTAGATTACCACATCTTTTAAGTTCTACTCTCTATAATTTATTACAAGTAAAAGCAGCATACCAATTCAAGTGAAAGGACGGGATCTGTTTACAATATATTTTTCATGTGATACATAATACTTTTCACTACAGGATTACTTCTTGCATGGCAATCAAAAATGAAATACCTCTCATTCTCTTTATTTGCAATTTGTTCCTTTGCATTTCTCCAAAAGTACTTCTCCCATTCAGCATTTTGATGCTCAAAGAATGAAATACTATCGAGCACATGCACCAAAAAAAATTATGTTGTACCACCACAGACTACTAGCAAATAGTGCATGTATAAATCAAAAATATTGGAACAGTGTTCTAGAACCAAACTAATAAATATAGTATATTATTTTTCTTTCCTCTTGTGTTTGTTGTTCCTTTATAGGGTATTTGCCACCAAAGACCTTTAAAGGAATGCTTCCCTTGCTACTGGTGGGATTGAGGGGAAAAACATTGTACTGTCAATCTCCTAACCACTCTGAAGAAAATCACTGGTATATGATATGGCTAACCCAAATTTGTCATTTTGGACAATAAAGCTAAAAGTGCATATGCTGAATTTCTGCACATACCCTATTTTATCTGCACTCAACATGGTAGTCTTTCACTTTTTCATAATAAAAAGAATATTCACAACAGTTGGCTGCTGCACATAAAATCTGCAACAGCATGTAGGAAATTAAGACAGCTTCACAGAGAACACAATTTTCTGTTTCATCAGCTGAAAAGGAGTTGCAGATAATGGGAATACCACTTTAAGAACGTAAGAGTGGCCATGGTTCATCTAGCCCAGTATCCTGTCTTCTAAGAGTGGCCAGTACCAGATGCATCAGAGGCAATGAACAAAGCAGGGCAATTATTAATATATCCCCTGATTTCCACTCCCAGCTTCTGGCACTCAGAGGCTTAGGGCCATCCAGAGCATGGGGTTATATTCCTGATCATCTTGGCTAGTAGCCATTGATTGACTTATCCTCCATTAACGTCTATAATTCTTTTTTGACCCCAGTTATGATCATATGTGCCCTCTTTCAATGTCTCTCAGTGGATCCCAGAACGTTAAGGATGCTGCAGTGTGAACAGTAGTACTTGCAACATGCTAAACCCTGTTCCAGAATAGTTTGGCATGCTTTTTGTCTCAAGATAAATGTCCATGTGGATTTTTTTCCCCATTAGTTGTTTGAAAAGGACAACACAGAAAGGAAAAACAGACCATTATTAAAGGATGATGACCATCCTCCAATACTCTCAGAAAATGTAAATATGCCACTAATGTCTAATACAGCCACCATTCAGCCAGGCCTTCTCAAAATGAGAAAACAAAGCCCTTCTTCTTTCTATGCAGATGAGTACTTCTACTCTGTGTCTAATGGAAGCCTATTTAAAAAAAAAAAAAGGACCAATGAGCATCAATGTGAGGCCTCTGTCACAACATGGAAACTGAACTCTGTGGTCACCATTATATGGATACTGTAGTTCACTTGCACATCAATCATTACATAATCAGAAAGTAGTCACAGTAGCAAAGAAAGCTTCGTAAATGAATGATGGCCCCCATTATACTAGTCTCTGGGCATTTCACAAGCCTTAAAGTATTTCTTCTCATTTAACCCCTGGGAGGAAGGGAAGTATTTTATAGATGGGGAATTCATGAAAAAAAAGAGAGATTAAGTAACTTAACCAAGGTCACACAGGAAATCTGCAGAACAAGATACTAGACCCTAAGCTTCCAATCCCAGGTCCGTAATATAACCACAAGAACTCTTTCCTGATTTATTTTCCTATTTCTGATGTAGCTGGGAAATGGTTACCCAAGCTGTGTACAATTATGCAAACAAGGATAAGACATTCTTAAAGGTAAATATGGAGGCTTTTTTGTCCAGATGACCCTGCTGCTTCTGCTACAACTAATGACATTGCTTCTGATACTGACACTGTTGAGCGGGGTGTAATGTCAGTTCTGGATGACAGGTTACCTTGCAATGAAAATTCTGATCATGAATCCCACAGTACCACATCAGCATTTAACAGCCCTGACTTTCATGCCTAAGAGATGATTGACTAAAAAGCCTAGCAAAGAATCAGTGAAATTCTTGTCAAATGTGTGTAATTTTTTAAATAAAACACAGACTAATAATTAACTACTGATTGCCCTATGAAATGGAAAGAGGGCCATAATACTTGGGAGTACATTTATCTCCTCTTCATTTTTTTTTAATTCTTTGTCTTTACTTTCCTGATCTAGAATTCTGTAGTATTGTTAAAAGGCAATTATCTACATTGGACAGATTTTCCTGAGCTACCACAGCTGCTGCTGTAAATAAGAATACATATGCATTGTGGCTCCCATTTAAATGTCAACGCTGGAACCTGAGATGGAGCATTATTTTCCTGTTCTTAAACCCCCCAACCCTAAAACATTCTTCTTCCATTATTAATTATTTGCATTGCAGTAGTGCATGGAGACCCCAAACAAAGACCAAGACCTCACTGCATTAGACACTGTATGCAGGCAGCATAAAAAGAGGGTCCTTGCCCCATGGAGTTTGCAGTCCATGAAGCCTTTCAAAGGTAGTCCACAGAATAAAACAATTTAAATTACACATGAAAGATGCATTAAGAGAGTTTTGACCACTTAGAATGCTTTGTATATTGTTTGGTTTTGTATCACCTATTGAACAGCAAAGACTAATTCACATTTTGAATACAAAAAAACCCAAACCCCTTTTCTTAAAGATCTATCATTCTCACACCTTCAGTTAAAGCATTAAAAGGTCAAAATAAATATCCCTGAGACTTCCCAGTGATCCTCCAACAAAACAAAAGTAGACCAACATTATATTACTGGTCTTCCTAAATTAAAAAACAAGCTGAACAACCTTGTGAAAAATAAACCATTCTGGTTCTTTTTATATCATCAGAGAAAAGCAAAAGAGAGCACAAGTATATATATTTACAGATCCTTTGCAGTTCACCTTTAAACTAAAGGTCATCAGGTGAGAATCTGCATGTTGCAAAGCACTTGAACTGCTTAGGGAGTTCATCTCTTCCATATTATTCATGTATGTTTGCTGATTATAAACCACAATGGGCTGAAATGTTTCAAGTCTTTTATTTCAAAAGACTTTTAGATAGCTGTGTCTTTTGTTTACAGACCATGTTCAAAACAGTTCACTTTTTTTCTTAGTCTTTAATAATATGCTGTCTGACCAGTTCAGAGAGATCTCTAATAATGTCTCAGTCCAACCATGGGTCTCATTAGGGCAGAAGGAACTGTCATGCAACTGTGAATGTGCAATAAGTGTAGAGGTACAGTAAATGGGAGAAAAATATGAAAAGCATTCTACCTTCAGATACTGACACAAAGCTATTTATTCTTAGTACACTGAATGAACTAAAATTGAGGGTAGAAAATGAGAACTTTACTGCATGGCCTTCTAAATTTAAACAAAGAGAGGTTTTAAGTGTACCTCTTACTACAGAAAATGGGAAATATCATAAAGAACAAGATGCACAATTATCTTTTCTTACATACAATCTATTTTTAAGCACAGCTTCACATTGATTTCAGTGGGAGTCTGGCTTAAAAATCAATGGTCTGATACGATCCTTCAGTATTTGTTTAGAAACTATCTATATTATTCACAATAATATAATGTAGAGCCAGATCTGTCATATTTATATCTGTTGTGTAGCACCTTGCTCTGCGAGTGGCCCCATCAAACCCAAGTAAGAATGGCAGAATGTAACATAAAGATTTTAAATTTCTTTGACTTTTATAGTGTCATTCCTTAGTTTCCATATTGCTTTGTGTACATCAGTCCGGGGCCGGTTCTATTCAACATGTTTATTAATGATCTTGATGATGGAATAGACTGAATGCTTAGTAAGTTCGCAGATGGTACCAAGTTGGGGGGAATGGTAGATACTCTGGAGGGCAGGGACAGGATCCAGGGAGACTTGGATAAATTGGAACACTGGGCCAAAAGAAACCTCATGAGGTTCAACAAAGACAAGTGCAAAGTCCTGCACTTAGGACGAAAAAAATCCCATGCACTGCTACAGGCTGGGGACCGATCGGCTAAATAGCAGCACTGTAGAAAAGGACCTGGGGGTTATGGTGGACGGGAAGATGAATATGAGCCAACAATGTACCCTTGTTGCGAAAAAGGCCAATGGCATATTAGGCTGCATCAGTAGGAGTATTGCCAGCAGATCGAGGGATGTGATAATTCCCCTCTATTCGACACTGGTCAGGCCACATCTGGAATACTGTGTCCAGTTTTGGGCTCCCCACTACAGAAAGGATGTGGACAAATTAGAAGAGTCCAGCGGAGGGCAACAAAAATGATTAGGGGGCTGGGGCACATGACTTATGAGGAGAGACTGAAGGAACTAGGCTTATTTAGTCTACAGAAGAGAAGACTGAAGGGAGATTTGATAGCAACCTTCAACTACTTGAAGGGGTGCTCCAAAGAAGAGGGAGGTAGGCTGTTCTCGATGGTAACAGAGGAGCAATGGTTTCAAATTACAGCTGGGGAGGTCAAGGTTGGATATTAGGAAAAACTTTCTCACTAGGAGGGTGGTGAAGCATTGGAATGGGCTACCTAGGGAGGTGGTAGAATCTCCATCTTTGGAGATTTTTAAGGCCCGGTTAGACAAAACCCTGACTGGGGTGATTTAGTGGGAGTGGTCCTGCTTTTTAGCAGGGGGTTGAACTAGATGACCTCGTGAGGTCCCTTCCAACCTTATTATTCTATGATTCTATAATTTTTATAAATCAAGCCTTGATTTTGAGGGAAATAGCCGTAAATTACTGTGAAATGGACATTTTTTTTTCTGTAGACTATATAGCCAAAAGAAGGTTTTATGGAGTATATTTTCAGCTAGATTTAGGCCTGAACTCCCTGTTGGCTGCAATTTTTTGTGTGCAGTGGGATGAAGGCACATCACATATTTGCTCTTTGTACTGAGACAGGTGACATGGCCCTGCCTAAAGCAGCAGTTGTCAGCCAGGGGTCCACAGCCCCATAGGGGACCACAAGCTGTTTTCAAGGGGTCCATAAGCCCTTAGGCTGGCACGTTAGTGGGCCCCCCATTTTCTCCCACCAACCCAGATAGACTGGGTGGCCTGCTGGGGTGAGTGAGGGAGTGGAGATGATGTTACCCCCCCTGACCCCCATCATGTGGATCTGGCCTTAGGCCCACTGATCCTTGCCCCTCCAAAAATAGAAGTCAGACTATGCCTCTGCCTGAGAGTTTCCCACTCCGCACACCCACTGGCCAAAGCCTGGAGCCCCGGCCCTCTTCTTCCACCCTTTACTCCCTCACCCTGCTGGGCCCTAGAGTTTTATAGTATGTTGGCAGGGGGAACTCAGGAAAAAAAAAGTTTTAGAACCTCTGACTTAGAGGACTGACATCACTAAAAAGAAAGTGAGTGGGTGTTGTGCCTTTTACTTCATTGACATATGTGCCAACAATTCTAAAGCCCCTACACATTTTTAATAAAACATCTTCATTTTGTTTAGTTTATTTGTGTGTGTATCAAATTCACTCCTAATGCAAGTAGGCACTGTTCCACTAAATTTAGCAGAGGGGTGTCCACTTACACCAGCAATTAATTTGATCCGTGATGCCTAAAACAAATTTAAAACAGTCTGTTTCTAATCCCATTTTTGCTTCACTAAAAATCTGAAATTTCAAATGGTACTGTCATGTATATACCATGTATATACCCCTGTGTTTATTCATGCTCAAACGGGTTTCTTCACCTTTAAAATTTCAGCAGGATTTCTCCAGAAACATGCATGCAATTTCCTTTTTTTTATCTGTTCATATCATTATTCTTTGGAAGACAAGAGGGGGTGGGGGGAGGCAAATGTCCTGGGCAAAGGGGACAGTCAAGGCAGCTGGATTATTTCAAGGTAAAGGAACTCACATGGTCATCCTGATTACACCATGTATATGGTATGTTGGGTTGCAGGGGTTATGTTTCATGAAATGTAAGAGCAACTTATATCTGTATAATATACATCAGACAAAATATTTTTGATCGAACTAAAATGATTTAGGGATGTCCCCAAATTCTCATAATGTTTGCATAAGGACCTGTACATTAGCAAATAGACGCGTAGGTAAATGTGCTGTACATAAATTAATTAATTTATCTAATTGCTCCACTTCTGAGGAAAGTCTTACCTATGTTCCACCATCAGTATAAACTACCCTTCCACCACCACAGTGGACTGTTTTAAGTATTTCTGAGGTACTGTCTTTTCACCTTCCTAGCAGTTGGAATCAGAACACAACGATTTCTTAAGAATGAAAAATGCACCTCTTTTGCCAGACTATGTATGCATCCTTTGGGAAACTAATTAAAGCCAACCCAGATATGGTGCTGAGCTCAAATCCCTGTCTGGAACACAGATGGTTCCAGAAAAACAACATATTCATACTGCTGCTATTAAATCCTTATTTATGCCACTTTTCTAAGTAGCTATAGGAGAGGATAATTTTAAATGTCTAAAAGCAACTTTAATTATGTTGCAACAAAATGTCTAGAAAAAAATCAGGAAGGTCCGAAGTCTGTAGTTTTGATGGTAATAAAGTATGATTATATAGATATGGATCTAGATATAGATAGACCAGCAAGCCAGGATTGCTCAGGGAATTACTTTTAAGACTTGGAGTTTTCACCTTTAGGTTTTTGGGTTGAATCCAGATATTAGTGCCTGGACTTGGAGGACACCTGTACAATAAGTTGATCACAGTACAGTACCTAGTACTCACCTATCCACATCACAAAAACCACCATTCTATCTGACACTTTTAATGGTTCTTTCAGCAACGAGGTCAAAGAGAGACAGTTACCTTCTCAACTTTGGAGATGGTAAAGTTGAGGTACACTGCCAGTGCAGGACTGGGTAGCTTGAATTGCTGCTGCCTTTGCTGTACAACGTAAAGAAAGAACTTCCAGGTCTAGGACATTCCATCTACTGCTTTCATAATCACCAAACTGATATTATATATTTATCTACACACACAAAGTGAATATGAGCCAGGGAGTGAGTAAGAAACATATAAGTGTACTTTTGTAGAAAGAATATATATAAGTACAGCGTCAGCTGACAGTGCTATGTCTTCTCACTTTTGGGGACAGAAAATAAAAGTGTATTGATGCCGCAACTGAAAATATGTAAATGATAGGTACTTAGCCCATCCTCTGCTTGTCTGCACATTGGGCCACCCACAATCTCCATTTTTGTTTATCGGCCGCCATTGTCTTCAACTCTTTCTAGTCAATGTTGCATTATTTTAAGTCTTTGAGAACTGTTCTTTCTCAAGTTGTTCTAGGGGTTCCTTGCTTCCTTCTTGCATTGGTAGGTACTGGAAAGCATTGTTATACAACTATCGCTCAGTTGTCTCCAGCATGGGCAGTGTCTAGAACTGGTTTTGGTAGCACTCGTATTTTTGTATTCTCTTGCCTAAATTTTTCATTGGTGTGGTGGGTCCATTGCACTGTACTTACCGTCCTGGCTGTACATGTGAGGAGTTGCCTCCAGACTATTCTAAACACACACTGGTCATAAAACAAATGCAATACCATCTGTGTCCAGGAGTTAATAACGATGTACCGGAATGGGGACAAATATAAACCGCTGACCACAAAGGGAGTTTTAAAGCAAGAATAGAAAAACTTGCATACACTGAATACATTATGCTATTATATACTACATGTTTTCTCCAAAACCAAATTGCTATGCCAAATATTTAAGCCTAAGGGCTATGTCTACACTAGAAAAAGTTAGGTCGACTTTGTTAAGTCGACTTAATAAGGTTGACTTTAAGTCAACTTAAAGTGGACCTTATTAAGTCAACTTAACAAAGTGCACTAAGTCAACTTAACTTTAAGTCGACTTAATCCACTCTGTTAAGTTGACCTAACCACCCTTAAGTCAACTTAATAAAAGGTTAATAAGTGTTACTTCACATCTACACCACCTTAAATCGACTTAAGGAGTCCACTTAAGGCTTAAGTCAACCTAATGAGTGGTTCTTATTAAGTCGACTTAAGCTTTCATTAAGTCGACTGAAGGAATTTCTTAAGTCAACTTAACGAAAGTCTGGTGTAGACAGGGAGTAATTTAGGTCGACTTAAGGGTCCTTAAGTCGACCTAAATTGCTAGTGTAGACATAGCCAAGAGGTCTAACTGTAAACCGACAACCTGATTCTCAAAAGCACTGAACACCAGTCCACCAGTTAATGAACAGGTGGTCATTAATTCAAATGGATGGGTGCAGTCAGTATTCATTCTTCTGCAGCTCATTTGGGAAGAATGTGGTATTTCACATACATTGATTGGCAAGCCCCAGAAGTATTTATTGGAAGGTCATCTCATGATTGACTAAATAGCCACTACAACAGAAAGGGTTAACAAGTAAAACATAGTATGATCAAGAGAGATTTACAGATAATAAACTAATGACCTGCTTTTCTTGGGGAAGATCCAGCGAGGCACTAATCAAAATCACAATTGTTAACAGGGTGGATATTTTTGCACTGAAAGCACCACTGAGGCATATTTTGTTATTAATATAATTGACTGTTATTATCATAGTTTGCATAAGTAAAAGAATTTCCTGATAATTTCATTTGTTTTTCCTTCTTGTGTGATTAAATATAAACATATGGCAACAATTAAAACACAGCAGGAATTTGAATGAAAATGTGTTAGGGAGTTTACAGGTTCAGTTTAATAGGAGAAACCCAAGATCCAATGAAAACCCTACATATGTCTCCATAGACACAGAGAAACTAAGACATAGTCATGCGTGCTTCCTAGTACTACAAAAGGTTTTTAACCTATATACATTTGGAGAATATTCTTTCCTTACTGCATATGAATGGGAGTTGCCAAGATGCTTATTGAGTGGAGAATATATCCCCAATAGCAAGAGAAGTTATATTTAACCCAGTTTTCAAGTTTTCTAATATTTTATCAATCATTTATAGGTTTTAGCTTAGGGATAAATTTGAAGCTTGTATGTCCCTGGTGAAACCTGCAACAATAAAGAAATGTGTACTAAAGGGAAAGAGAAACTGGGCTATAGAGCTAACGTAATAGAAATCTAACATTTCATGTTGCAATTAATAATTACATTTTACAGAGCCCTTTGACTGAGAAAGCTTTTGTGTCTCAAAGTTTTATTACTCAGCTATCTTGCTGTAAAGCTCTACACTTTTTCTTGTTTCATAGTCTAAAATATACTTGTAGTCTGTTTTCTCTCTTAAGACAGTAGTTTCAATTTCAAATTGCATTAGCCTATCTGCCTATGCTTTATGTAAAAATTTAACAGCTGAAAATTATTTTAAGAACAACCTGTAAAAATTGCTATTGTTAAAGTCCACAGGAAATAGCTAATTTGTCCATGTATAAACAGAAACCTAATGTTTTGTTGTATAGCCATGGCAACTTCTACAGATGACTTATCCATTGCTTTTCTATGACTCAGACTTACAAATACCCACCCAATTATCTCTCCCAGCCTGCAGGAAAGTATATCCACTTCTCCAAAACTATTCCAGAACATTTTTCAGTCTTCATGTCCATATGAAGCTTCATGTTAAAAAAAAAACCAAACCAAAAAACAAAGAATGTTTCTTGATAAATGTGAGTACTTCGTAGAATTTCAGAATTTGATAATGATATAGGTTCTGATCTATTACTTGAAGACAAGACCTATTTTATAGTCTACGTAGTAAAAGGAGTACCGTATGTAACAAGGAGATAACTACATCCACATATTTTGTTTCCAAGTGGATCAGCTATTCAGTATACATAAAGCCATCCCAGATTTACCCCAGTGGTTGGCTGTTTGCCAGGGCTTGGATTCTGTTCTGCTGGGCAGTGTGCTGAGTATTCCCAGGTGTTGCTATAGTTTTATGCCTATCCCTTATTTACAGGATTTTTTTAGGGTTGCTTTGAAGTCTGAACAATCAAGTTGCAGCATGCTGCAAAGTTCTTTCCACATAAAGCAATTTTTTTACTGCCTTGAGTACTAATAAATACAAAGAGGAGACAATCAATTTATTGTAGAAAAATGTTACTTCAATAGATCAGAAACTATTTAGCAATAGTTAATGAAAAATTAATCATTTAAAATACTTCACTCCCTCTTCATAAGACTCTGACAAAGCTACTAATGCACCATTGCTTTCAACTCTATTACTCCTCTTTACAACAACCCTCATTACTATAACACTTGACAAGCTTGGCTGTCAAAGATACTCCTATAAAGCTGAACCATTGGAAACAATTACAAAACATCAAATGGTGCATTAGAGGTCTTCAGTGCAAATCATGTTCCAATTCCTGCAATATCAAGTGGACAAAGCAAAGGGGTAACATCATAACCCTGCAGTTCATAAAGAAGTACATTTAATCAGCTCTTTTAACTTTGCAGACAATTTTCAAAAAGCCAAAGCAACAACATAAAAAATTGCAACATAATACGTTCCAGTATTACTTCCATTTTGCAGAGCAGGTATAAAGGGAAAAATACCTTATAGTGGAAAGGGGGAGAGATCAGTCATGTCACACTGTGGTTTTTACAAACATCACTCGTATTAGACTTTCGGCAGCTATCTGTTGCAAGCAACTGTTCAGCATCTGGTAGAATGCCATATGGTATGCTAGTAAAAGCTGAGCATTTAGCGAGGCAAGTAGCATGCTGTGGAACAAAAACAAAATTGAGGATGAAGTTCTTTGGACTGTTCTGTTTTTGGAAGGATTTTTTTTTTCAAGTAAAAATTAATCTCTTGCAGACACGTCCCTGATTTTGAAAATAATATTTTCCACTGCAGATTCTTTTTTTCCCTTCAATTCTTTTTTCTAACTTGAGAACAGTGTTGGTACTTTGAAGGAAATATAAAATATTATATTAACATATTAACTAGAAGCTACATATATAGTTTCATAATCATATTACAATCTTATTTACAGTGTATAGGTGTGTGGTATTACTGTAAATATATCCCAGGAGAATGGGTGTTTTAGTAATCTAAGGAATGGACAGGGAGCTAGGAATGCCTGGATTCTAAATTCATCTCATCTCTAAGACGTGCTCTTAGGCAAGCCAGTAAAGTGTTTTTGCTTCAAATTCATTATTAGTAATATAAAGATAATACATCCATGACTGTTGTGAGGATTAATTAGATGCTATGATCACAAGGTTTTCAACATTCAAAATACTAAATATGTAACAGCCTATATGTATGGTAGTTAAAAATTTTGTTGAAATATCTGAAAGACACTTGTTGAGGAATTTAATAACTTAGTCATAGATTAGTGGTTTACTGCAGGAGTGGGTGGCTGAGGTTTTGTGGCCTGCATTGTGCAGGAGGTCAGACTAGATCAGGGGTCAGCAACCTTTGCTGGCCCCTGTGCCAGCCCCGCCCACCGCATCCTTAGCAGGTGCCAGGAGTGGGCCAAAAGGGGGTGGGGCCAGGCTTCAGGTGCCCTGCTGGCCAGGGCCTGGGCCAGCATCAGCTGGCAGGCTGCCTCCGGTTTCCTGCCCCGGAGCTGGCTCCTGTCCACAGGGGTGGTGTGGGGCAGATGGCTCCTGTTGGCCCCGCCCCCTACTGGACGGCAGGAGGGGAGGGGAGGGGAAGGGAGCAGATCAGAGTGGGTTGTGTCACGTTGCCCCGGCCAGCCCAGAGCTGTGCTGCTGCCGGCAGGGCAGAGCCGGCCCCGGCCATGGCTGGCAAGAGGGCGAGTCGGCTCGGCCCACACGGAGCTGCCGCTGCCGGTGGGAGCTGGGGCCAGGAACCAGAGGCCGCCCACTGGCAGCGGCGGCTCTGGCCGGGCCAAGCCGACCCGCCCTCTTGCCAGCCATGGCCGGGGCTGGCTCTGCCCTGCCGGCAGTGGCGTGGTTCTGGGCATGCCAGGGTGACATGACACGACCCACTAACCTCCACTCCCCTCCCCTCCTGCCATCCAGCAGGGGGCGGGGCCAGCAGGTGCCCTCAGCCACGCACCGCAGCTGCTGGCCGCGCGGTTTGCGGGGTCAGTGGGGGAGCCAGAGCACCGCCGCGTGCCGCTCAGGCTCGGCCTACATGCTAGCTCTGGCACACGTGCCGGGGGTTGCCGACCCCTGGACTAGATGATCATATTGGTCCCTTCTGACCTTAGAGTCTCTGAATCTATACTGAAAAAAACTGCATTGTGTTAGAGACTCACATTTTCTGAGATTAATGGGGTAGTGATTATGAGGAAGTGGGATCTGGGCCTGATCCAAAGCCCATTCAAATGATTGGAAATCTTTCCATTAATTTGAATGAGTTTTAGATCAAGCCCGTATATGAGCCTATTTAAACTTCTAGCTGAGGGCACAACGAACTGTGAGGGTGATAACATGCATCCCAAACATTACCTACTATCTTCAGCATGGCCCTGATAGTGAGATTAATTCAGAGAAAAATTTCAGAAGAACATATGTTAATTCCCCATCACCATACTATATACATAATAGATAAAAATCCTCCTTTTCATACTACATCTAGAGCCAAGGAAGCTTCTGCAACCTTGAAGCCATTAACCAATTAAAATATCTATTATCAAAACCATTTTTATAGCTTTGTATCCAGACCATTTTTAATAGTATGGAAAGACTAAGGGATCGTATTTCAGAGTACACAAGTGATTGCCACAAGACATTTGTAATGTATAAATTCCAGAGTCTGCCTATATCATTCCTCCCCTTCCCCACAACATGAATGCACATGCATAAACGCACCATCAACTCCCACTGACATTTCTTCATTACTGTGAAGAAGTTCTGATTCTCTGGAGAGATTTTGCAAAGTATTATTCCTCTTTTTAATGGAAGTTCCTTGCTTATATCTTTACAAATGATCTGCACAAGTCTCTACTCCGTGAGAAGTTATAATTTCAGATCTAAAGGTATATGGCCAATGTTAAGAAAGTTTTCTTGTGAAGAGTTCTATGGTCCTTGGAGCTCTACCTCATTCTTTCTGATGGTCTCTGCCTGTCAGGATTTCAAGGACAGCATTGGCATATTTGTTTGGCATTGGAGGGTAGAAGGAGGGGAACAGACAATGTCCATAGTCCATATTGTTCAGTAGGAATCTTGGTTGTTGGAAAATGCCCTCAACCCTAAGGCTATGTCTACACTTGCACTTTTAAGTCGACTTTAACTAAGTTGACTTAATTATGTTGACTTAGTGTGTCTACACTTAAAATTAAAGTCGACTTAAAGGGGAACTTACAAAGTCGACCTAGAGTGTCCAGACTGTAGACCTTGGGCAGGTCCATGGTGGCAGGGGAGGGGCACCCCCTGTGTGCAATAGGGCAAAGGGGGACAGGGACCCTGGCAGGGCAGAGTCCTGTGTGTGATGCTGTCTGGATTTAGGGAAGCATTTATGATATTATTTTCTATGGATATCTCATAAATGCTATAATCCATAGGAACTATGTCATGTTTGGTATCAATAGAAAGGTAGTAATTTGCTGGGAATGATTATATAGTTTATGTCTAGGAATTCTATTTCAATTAGAAGTTAGGAATTTGATGTTATATCCATACTTTAACTTGTGATATTCTGGAGCAATACCTTAGACGGGAGGATGTGAACAACGATTGTCTCCTCAATGTTTAGGAATTTTCCAGGTAGAATGCTCCCAGGGAGTATCCTGATGAGCCATTAAGGACATAAAGAATACAACCATTGTGTCCTTAATGGCTTATCAGTTTACTCCCTGGGACCATATCACATGGCAGATTCCTTAACATTAAGGAGACAATGGTTGTTCACACCCTCCCGTCTAAGGCATTCCTCCAGCATGACACGTTAAAGTATGGATATAACATCAAATTCCTAACTTCTAATCGAAATAGAATTCCTAAACATAAACTATATAGTCAAATTCCAAAGGGATAGCTGTGTTAGTCTATTGTTGAAAGACAACAGAGTCCTGTGGCACTTTTAAAGACTAACAGATTTATTTATCGCATGAGCTTTCGTGGGAGAAAATCCAACTTCATCAGACACTTTGAAGATGGGAAAGTTACAAAATGGGAGGAAATTAAATGCAGGGGAGTGTATGACATAGGATCAGGTCAGGCTGTAACAGCAAATCAAAATAGTTGTTAGGATTCAGACACTGGGGAACAGCACATAGAGGAGGGTGAGGTCAAGTCACTTGTTCTAATGAGAGAAAAATCCATAGTCCCTGTTTAACCCCAAGACAACTGAGTCAAATTTGCATATAAGTTCGAGTTCTGCAGTTTCTCTTTGAAGCTGTGATTTGTTATTCATCTGTTTCAACACAGCTATTAACTAGTCGTCAAGGGAGTGAGCAAGGAGATTGAAGTGTTCCCCTATTGGTTTTGTAGTGTTGCAATTTCTGATGTCAGATTGGTGTCCATTTATTCTTTGGCGCAGAGACTGTCCTGTTTGTCCAATATATAAGGCAGAGGGGCATTTCCGGTACATGATGGCATAAATCACATTGGTGGATGAGCAGGTGAACGAGCCCTTGATGGAGTAGGTGGCTTGATTAGGCCCTGTGATGGTGTCATCAGTGTAGATATGAGGGCAAAGTTGGCAGCGTGGTCTGTTGCAGGGATATGTTCCTGCTTTAGTGTTTCTGTTGTATGATCTGTAGTTGCTGGTAAGTATCCTTTTAAGGTTAGGGGGCTGTCTGAAAGCAAGGAGAGGTCTGTCTCCTAAGGCTTGAGAGAGTGAGGGATCATCTTGTAAAATAGGCTGTAGATCTTTGATGATGTGTTGAAGAGGTCTGGCTTGGGGGTTGTAGGTGGTGACCAGTGGCGTTCTGTTGTTGTTTTTCATGGGCTTCTCCTGCAGTAGTTGATTTCTGGGTACACGTCTGGCTCTGTCAATTTGTTTCTTCACTTCTGCGGGTGGGTACTGTAGTTTTAAGAATGCCTGGTAGAGATCCTGAAGGTGTCTGTCTCTGTCTACATAGTTCCTATGGATTATAGCATTTATGAGATATCCATTGAAAATAATATCATAAATGCTTCCCTAAATCCAGACAGTGTCACACCCCGCCCACATGCCCTGCCCTTTGGGGGGCATGCTAGGCTCCCCCTGTGCCCCCCCCGGCAGGGAGGGCATAATTGACTTAGGGCTACCCCAGGGCTACACTGGCTTAATTCGACTTTAAAAATTTGAATTAAGCCTTAGGTCGAGTAGAAAGGTGATTTAATAAAGTGGACTTAATTTTCATAAAGTCGACTTTATTTTCCTTAAGTCGACTTAAGCAAGCTGCTTAAGTCGGCTTAAGCAAAGTGTAGTGTAGACGCAGGGCAAATTAAGTCAACTTAAGCCACGCTTAAGTCGACTTAATTTACCAGTGTAGACGCAGCCTAAGAGCTGGTGCATTTTTATCAAAGCATAAGATACCTGTAGAAGACACAACATTTTAAAAAGGGACAATGTTCAAATAAAATACTGAACCATGTCACTGTAACAATAGATCATATAAACATCATGAAGATTCTACAGGGCTAATATTTTGGGGCTGATTCAAAAAAGAACAATCAGCTGAATCCCCCTAAAATCCAAATACTTAACCACTGAAAAGAAATTGGACTAAAACTCATTATTTTCCTTGCTGAATTCTATATACTGTACCATCTCTGCACCTGCATAATATTAATACCTAACTTTTTAATTAAAACAGTGGATTGTTTTTACTATAAGGTTAGCAGCACTATATGTTCCAGGTATAAAGACACCTACATAAGTAGTTCCAGAGGGGTAACCATGTTAGTCTAGTTCAGCAAAACAAACAAGGAGTCCTGTGGCACTTTTGAAGGCTAACAAATTTATTTATCTCATGAGCTTTTTCTTTTACTCACAAAAGCTCATATGATAAATACATTTGTTGGTTTCTAAAAGTGCTACGGGCCTCCTTGTTTGTTCCGCGTAAGTAGGAAGCCAGAAAAAACCCCATCAACTTTGTAAATTAGTTACACTCTGTTTTGAAATGAAAATGATAACAAGAGGATGGCTTTTTCCTCTGATATTAAAGGAGGTCACAGCATAAATTTACCATTTAAGTTTCAAGACAAGCATAAATAAGCCTTAATGCATGCATGTTTAATTGTGAAATGAAGGCAATATGATTAGACTCATCGGACATCTTAAATTTAACCATAATGTAACACTATAACATACAAGTGGTCAGCATTTCTATTATAATCTCATTTCTACCCTGCCCCCCACAACCACAGTCCAAATGACTGGTTTTAAAATCCTACCTCATCATAGCCTGACATCATATATTTTTTAATTAACTCAGTAGAAAAATCCTCTTAGCTATTTTAAAACTAAAGCGTAGCAAGAAGTAGGGGGAATACAAGTGAGTGGCTTAGCTTTTTAAAAAAATATCCTCATCTTCAGTTGGTGTGCTTCTATACGGGCACCAATGTCTGGTCGGTTAAGACTAGGATTGGGAACTGGAAATTCATGAGTTTTAATCCTGGCTCTTACACCGATTTATTGCGTGAACTTGCTTAAGTCACTGACCTCTCTGCCTCAGTTTTGCAATCTGCAGGGGAGTGAAAATAGTTATTGTTGGTGGTGTTCAGATATCCTGGATACCAACAGAGTGCAATGAGAAACCACAGTTGTTTTCTACAGGCCCCTTACTGCACCGTGACTCTCTTGAAGAGAGTCATAGAGTGTGCATCTTGATTTAATGTTACCTCAGGCTACATTAATTCTCCACAGACTTTTCACACTGCTCAGCTGCATTTGCTACAGGGAGCATACTGCTTAGTGTGATCTTGCTCCGACCCCTGGGCCTACCCACATATTTTGTAGAGGGAAAAGATGATTAAACAGGGCACAAGGGAGTGCCCCATTAGACATCATCCCTCTCTACATGGATCCACCAAGACTTTCTATTTGATTTTATCTACTCTGCACCACTAAGTGGAAGAAAGTCTATGCTCCACTGTATTTATTAAAGACAAAGAAACATTTTTACACAACAGACCTCTGTTTGCTCCAAAAGTTCTACTATTGTTTCTTAGGAAACATTCTAGGCAGTCAAAGATCATGATGATAGGTGAAGTATCAGAACCAAAACGTCTCTCTAATTTCAAATTTATCCAAATATCTAGCCACACAATAGCATGTTCTGAGCCACTGCAGGGAGAAATACACATTTTGGAAGTCACTTTGAATATGCATTTTTAAAATTCTTCAAATGTGATGTATTTATGCATCTGCCGAAAATGACTTCAAAAGAGCTCTTGGCACAGAGCCTCCAAACAGACCCTACTGTGGACCCTTGAACTCCAAAGGAGTCTATGTGTGGGTGAAGTGGCTCATATGAGCCTAATTTGAGTTTCAGTGTCTTCCAGAACATGTGCATTTGTACTACTAGGGATAAGAATCTCAGACTACTGGCATAAGAGTATTTTCTTCAGTGGTTCCTGTCAACTGAAGCAGGTTTCCAGTAGCACTTTATCAATTCTCCACCCCTTTCCCAAATTCATCTGAAATTATTTTTCTCTTTTGCCTCCCATTATGTTCTTTCCTTGTGCAAGTCTTTATTTTAAGTGACTGTCTAACAACTCTATTATAATTACTCCTTGAAACTTTGGGGATTTAAATTCTGCAAAAGTGAAATGTTTTTGAAAACCCTAACACAATGAAAGAAAAGAAAGACCATTGAAAACATATGTTAAACAAAGACATCACAAAACTGAAAGTGAGCTGACCTAGAATGCGTTCACAGCCATATTGTCCCAGAAAACATGCTTTGAAAGTGGTCATCTCTCTACAGGAGACTGGAAACTTTGAGCCTAAAAATCCTCAAAGATTATCTTTCAGTATGTGTAGACAATAAAAAATTTCCAGAGGGGTAACCATGTTAGTCTATTTCAGCAAAACCAAACCCTGTGGCACTCAGATGCATCTGAGAAAGTGGGATTATCCCCACAAAAGCTTATACATCAAATAAATTTGTTAGTCTTTAAAAGTGCCACAGGACTCCTTGTTTGTTTTAGTAAAAAATTTCTATTTCATTTCTGAATTGCATTGCCAGCTGGTCCAATTCTACTCATGCAGCTAGTTGCAACTCTTTGTATAAACATATTCATTCCTCTTCTTCAAATCAGTCATGCATACATATTACCTACAATTTTGAACTCTAAGGTGTATTCATATTATGAAATTAACTTCATAATCTATTGCATAAATTTGACCATATCTGGTTTATTGTCAAGAACAGACTTGCTAACATGTTTTATTCAGATTAGTTCTCTAAAATATCAGTTTGCTTTCCATTTTGAAGATGATTATTAAAATTGCATTCACAATTAATTCCCACTCTTCATTTAATTCTGCCACAATATGACATCTTGCAACACTGAAAACTGCGTTCAGTACTATTGCACGAGGTAGATGTACTAAAACATTTCCTGTAAACGATACAAAAATGGGGGGAAATGGCTGCAGATTCCTAAAAGAAATTCCTCACATGGCTTTGCGCTCGCAAACCCCCTCTTTATTCTCCTCAGACAGTATAGCCAACGGGATACTAGCTAAGTCCTCAAATTCAGTCTTTTTGTGTCACTGTTTGGCTAAATGTTAGACTTCCTCAATTATGAGAACAGATCAGAAGGGATATTGACAAGTAATTTTAAAATACTATATTCCTCAAATCCATGTGGAATGGGTAGAATCGCTTTTGAAAATGAGTTGAGTTAATTCTAACACTTAGGGTCCTAATTCAACTCATATCTTAAAATTAAGCATGTTTGAGTGTTTTGCTAGATCAAGCCCTAAAAATCATCATTTTAGACACAAGTGAAAAATATATACTACTTTGTAATATTACATCACATGCCGAGTCATTACCTGGCACAAGCCAGGGAAGCTAATGATCCAACCAGCAGACCAAATTCAATGATGAATCCTGGTCACGTGCCACCTGAGGCACATACATTAAGAGTTATTGTGTAATTAATCACTATTTCAGAAGGTTAAGCCAAATAAGAGTGTCAGAGTTGGCAAAAGTTTAATTATAAAAGCATGGAACAGCCTTTGCCCATTTCAGCTCTTAGATTATACTAAAGATATGTCAATTTCAGTTGTCTCTTTTTTGATCAAGATACTGGATCAATCTGATACAGCAGGTCATATGGATATTTGGGAGAGGGAACACTTGCATTTTTTATTTTACAAAATAAAAAGGGAAGAAACGTCAAAAAATAATACTTTATTGAGTAACAATCTGGCAGCAAATTATGGGGTCGACATTTTACTTTTAGTATTTTAACAGTAGGAAAGGACATTTAATGTATCGATTCTCACTTTCTAGAAATAAGTGAGCACTTCCACCCCCAACTCCCATTTTGATTTGTCCTGATTCATTTTTCCTATCACAAATACACATATTTAAACTAGTTCTAAAACTTTCTTGTACCTCTATTCCAAGATTACATATTTAACATATCAATACAACATAGCCAGAATTTGGTTTAAATGTTCAGCAAGTACTTCATTATCTGCTTTCATAGAACCTCAATATTAACTTAAAGGTCATATGTGACACCCTTTTGATTCTGGTTTCGTATCACCATCATTACCTTAAAGTGAATGCATTAAAAGTTACTTTTGCCTAATTAGCTACAAAAAGTACCACTCAGATTAACAAACTGATCTGTATTGATCAGAAATGAACATCACAAATCTAATTCAGAGCAATTTAGTTTAAAGTTTATAGCTGCCATGTTTCAAAGGAATAAAGTAATATCTTGTAGGAGCCAGCAGAGGGTGCTTCCTTTTTAGGGTTGGAATGGAAGTGAATCTCATACAGTAAAAAGAACTTCATATATGTGTGTATGTTGAATAGTACCAATGTCCTTCTTGTAAATTACTCACATTTATATGTAAAACATTTGGGGATACAAAAACAAGGTAATTATATAGTTTTAAAACTGTATGCATGTTTAAAAATATAATCCTATATTAGCATCTATCCCAGTGGTTTGTGATATAAAGTTTCCACAGCAAATTTTCTTTTCTTATTTAAAAGAAGTAATTTCCTCTACTTACTAGTTTCAGGTACACTTCACATTCACATTGTCAATCTTTTCACTGCTGAAGCAGTATAGTGTGTCAACAGCATCCTCGAAACTGCTCTTTGCCTTTGAACATTTTTTTTTTCAATTTTCCTCAGGAATTCTCCATAATGAATTTAACATTTTACTGACTTTACATCACCATCAGGGATACTTAGACCAGATGGCTGAGTAAACTCAACAGCAAAAAATCACTATCCATTATGCTTCAAAATAAGCTATTCATTAGTCCATGGTGGGCTGTGTAGATAACCACCACCCAGGATTTCCCAGTACACACCACTATTGTCCCAAAATTCTTTCCCTAGGGAAAAACAATATTTCTAATTAAAAAAAGAAAGACTTCTTACTGAGTGAGTTAGCTTAAACCTTGCCTTGCAGTGCTATAGTGCCCTGTCAATCTGTTCCCCAGCTTTGAGACCAGCACAAACTGATTGGAATCAGAGTCCTCAGAAAAGCATACCACTAGTGTGTTAGAAAGGATTAGAGTTCTAGCTAGCTTTAAGGTTTTGCTTTCCTCATTATTTTTATGTTTGGTAGCATGCTTACATTAAATACTTGGGAAGATTACATATTGCTAAATATGTTGCAAGCAAACAGATTCAGCAGAGAAGATATTCTTTCACCAGAGAACACTTATCTTTAAAAGGTAGCACATTTCCTTGGAAAAGAGCCATCCCTGGCAGTAGATCTCAGCACTCAGTAGGAAATCCATGTCTTTGAGTTCTGAACTAGCCCATACTGGAATTAAAACACAACACTAACAGTCAGAAATAGTTGTTCGTGGTGGGTAAGTATTTTATAACGACATGGGGATATAAGAAGAGAGCTTCAAGTTTAAATCCTTTTATAGAAACGCTGTGATTAACTGCATGACTTCACTCATTGTTAAGGTAACAGATGGAAGTGCCACAGTGAAATATTTCCTTTTTATTTACAAACAATAGAATGTCTTTTTAGCTGTTAGGAATTAAAACATTACACCAGCATTGGTTCCACAAGCTTAAATTCTTTCATGCTACCATATACATCTTTCATAGAAAGTCGACATCTTTAACATTTTTACGCTGTCTGAATTTATCATCCATAACTTTTTTTGTGATTCCTGTTCAAATGTGTTTGCTTCTTTAGAAAGAATTATGTATGTGAAGTATAATGAGCTAATTAACTAAAGAACAAAAGGTACCTTCTGTTATTTGTGAGACATTGTTTCCTGACATCAGCATCACATTCTGTATTTTAAAGGCAATCTGTATTGCTGATTTTGTTGTCAGAAATCCTGTGTCACTTTCTATAGTGTCACAAAAGACCTGATAAGCCAATTGTCATTTTAATGTTTTAAGAACTGTGTGTGTGTGTGTGTGTGTGTGTGTGTATTCTGAATTTTGAGAGGTTTGTAGATGAGGTACACTTTGCCCAATTGCAAGAATTGTAGGAAAAAATTACTTTTACTTGCTTTTGAATGGCAACAACATTGAGCCATGGACAAAAAGAATAATAATAAGAGAGAGATGCTACACAAACAAAATAAGACTGGGATTTTATGAAATATTAATCCTATTAATTCACAGTAAAATCTTTGCTTATTGTAGTGGATTAAAAATGATGTTCTCTTTATTCTAAATCATTTCTCTACAGACAGCAAGAGTACAACTTGTCTATGCATGTGAAGATGTTTTAGTTTTCTAAAAATGCCTCAAGCACAAAGAAGAGTAAAATAAAATAAAAAGACATTCTAGACTTAAATCTTACCATTAACACAGTGTATTAAAATAATGATTTATTATATGGTTACAGGTGTACTTTGGAGAACACGTTTGTTTCTAACAAATAACAAAGACTTTCATCAAAGGACTTCAAGAGATTTTAAAAATCTATTAAGCCTCACAACCCTACTGGGAGATAACACATGTAAACTCCTATTACATCCATTTTGCGAATGGGAAAATGGAGGTAGAGTGAAGTATGATATCCACACCATCTGCAGAAAGCCCAAGAGTCACAATACAAATCCAGGGCTTCTATAAGAGCTGCAGCCCCTAAATAACAGTTGTGAGGATTGATGGGATAAATTCAGCTGCCCTCCTTAACTGGCCTCGCCAGCCCACCTTTCACAGCTTCCTTCACAGGCCTATGCCTTGGTCCCCTGTACAGCCCCTATGCAGTGCAAAAGGCCTTGCACTGGCCCTCCATGCTATGAGTGAATTAAATCCTAAAGGTATGTCTACACTTGCAACTTAGATCAACTTAAGGACACTTAAGTCGACTTACACAAAGCCGCGTCCACACTGGGCTTTTGTTAAGTCGACTGAAGCGCTTCCTTAAGTTGACTTGGAATTTAACAGCTTAAGTTGATTTAACAACTTCCCCTCTTTAGGTCGACTTAAGCCTTAAGTCGACCTTATTAAGTCAACTTAAAGCCAGTGTGGACGGATATGTCTACTCTTAGGTCGACCTTGTTAAGTCGACTTAAAGTGTGGCCACTCTGTTAAGTCGACTTAACAAGGTCGAATTTAAGCCGACTTAAAGTTGACCTTGTTAAGTCGACTTAACAGAGTCGACTTAACTTTACAAGTGTAGACATAGCCTAAGTGACTTGGCACTTGATCACACTGCAGAGCAAGAAAAAGAAATGAAGGTCTTGCTCCCCATCCCTTGCTCTAACCATTAACTCTTATCAGTATCTCCTCCCATACCCTGAGGGCTATAGAACACCTCAGTTTTCCATTTTGGTCTCACTTCTAGAATGCATGAGGAGATACTCATATAAGAAGTGCAATATTCCAAAACATCAGCCATATATAGAGCCTGCATATTTGCAAACAACATATAGTTTTCTTGTGCTAACCTAGCTGTTAGCACTAATGAAGGCTGAGACACAGCCATTATCTGGTGACTCCTGTTTTTTCACCACTGCTCAGAGAGTGCATGTTCTCATAATATTCTGTCCTTTTAAATATCTGGTATAACAAGTTAATGGACTACAGATAGACAAGATCCAAAGGAGTAGCCATGTTAGTCTATTGCAGAGAAACAGAGTCCTGTGGCACTTTTAAAGACTAACAGATTTATTTATCGCATGAGCTTTCATGGGAGAAAAATCCCACTTCGTCAGACACTTTGAAGATGGGAAACTTACAGAATGGGAGGAAATTAAATGCAGGGAAGTGTATGACATAGGATCAGGTCAGGCTGTAACAGCAAATCAAAATAGATGTTAGGATTCAAAACAATGGGGAACATCATCTTGAGGAAGATGAGGTCAAATCACCTGTTGTAATGAGAAAAACATCTGCACTCCCTGTTTAACCCCAAGGCAACTGAGTCAAATTTGCATATAAATTCGAGTTCTGCAGTTTCTCTTTGAAGCTATGATTTGTTATTCATCTGTTTCAGCACAGCTATTAGCAAGTCATCAATGGAGTGAGCAGGGAGATTGAGGTGTTCCCTTATTGGTTATTGAGTGTTGCAATTTCTGTTGTCAGATTTGTGTGCATTTATTCTTTTGTGCAGAGACTTTCCTGTTTGTCCAATATATAAGGCAGGGGGCATTTCTGGCACATGATGGCATAAATCACATTGGTGGATGAGCAGGTGAATGAGCCCTTGATGGAGTAGGTGGCTTGATTTGGTCCTGTGATGGTGTCTTTAGTGTATATATGATGACAAAGTTGGCAGCGTGGTCTGTTGCAGGGATATGTTCCTGCTTTAATGTTTCTGTTGTTTGATCTGTAGTTGCTGATGAGTATCGGTTTAAGGTTGGGGGGCTGTCTGTAAGTGAGGAGAGGTCTGTCTCCCAAGGCTTGAGAGAGTGAGGGATCATCTTGTAGAATAGGCTGTAGACCTCTGATGATGTGATGAAGAGGTCTGACTTGGGGGTTGTAGGTAGTGACCAATGGTGTTCTGTTGTTTCTTTTCTTGGGCTTCTCCTGTAGTAGTTGACTTCTGGGTACCCCTCTGGTTCTGTCAATCTGTTTCTTCACTTCTGTGGGTAGGTATTGTAGTTTTAAGAATGCTTGATAGAGATCCTGAAGGTGTCTGTCTCTGTCTGAAGGATCGGAGCAAATGCGGTTATATCTTAGGACTTGACTGTAGACAATGGATCGTGTGGTGTATCTTGGATGACAGCTTGAGACATGTAGGTAACTATAGAGATCAGTAGGTTTTTGGTATAGGGTGGTCTTTATGTGCCCATCACTAATTTGCATTGTAGTGTCCAGAAAGTGGATCTCCTGTGTGGAGTGTTCCATGCAAAGTTTGATTGTGGAGTGGAAATTGTTGAAATCACTATGGAAATCTTCAAGGGCATCCTTACCGTGTGTCCCGATGATGAAGCTGTCATCAATATAGCATAAGTAAAGTAGAGGTGCTTTGTGATGAGATGTGAAGAAACATTGTTCTAAGTCGGCCATAAAGATATTGGCATATTGTGGGGCCATGCGGGTACCCATATCAGTGCCACTGACTTGAAGGTATAAATTATCTTCAAATCTGAAATGGTTGTGGATGGGTACAAAGTCACAAAGTTCAGCCACAAGTTTTGCTGTGGCATCATCTTGGATAGTTCTTCTAATGGCTTGTAATCCATCTTTGTGTGGGATGTTGGTATAAAGAGCCTCTACATCCACAGTGGCCTGGATGGTATTTTCTGGAAGTTCACCAATGGATTGGATTTACTCTGGAAATCTGTAGTGTCTCACAGATAGCTAGGCATGTTGCTAGCATAGGGTCTGAAGAGAGAGTCCACATAGCCAGATAATCCCGCTGTAGGCATGCCAATGCCTGAGATGATGGGGCGTCTGGGGTTTCCAGTCCCGCAACTTTAAACAGATACTCACCAGCAACTACAGATCAAACAACAGAAACATTAAAGCAGGAACATATCCCTGCAACAGACCACACTGCCAACTTTGTCCTCATATCTACACTAAAGACACCATCACAGGAGCAAATCAAGCCGCCTACTCATCCACCAATGTGATTTATGCCATCATGTGCCAGAAATGCCCCATGGCTTATATATTGTGGACAAACAGGACAGTCCCTACACAAAAGAAGAAATGCACACAAATCTGACATCAGAAATTGCAAAACTCAAAAACCAGTAGGGGAACATTTCAATCTCCCTTCTCACTCCATTGATGACTTGCTAATAGCTGTGCTGAAACAGGTGAATAACAAATCACAGCTTCAAAAATAAACTGCAGAACTCAAATTTATATGCAAATTTGACTCAGTTGCCTTGGGGTTAAACAGGGACTACGGATTTTTTCTCATTACAACAGGTGATTTGACCTCATCTTCCTCTAGATGTTGTTCCCTAGTGTTTGAATCCTAACATCTATTTTGATTTGCTGTTACAGCCTGACCTGATCCTATGTCATACACTTCCCTGCATTTAATTTCCTCCCATTCTGTAAGTTTCCCATCTTCAAAGTGTCTGACGAAGTGGGATTTTCTCCCACAAAAGCTGATGCGATAAATAAATCTGTTAGTCTCTAAAAGTGCCACAGGACTCTGTTTTTTTTTTTTTTTTTTTACAGACAGACAGATGCTCTGGTCATCAGCTAAACCACAGACACACAACATCAAGGTAAAAACATTGCCTTGTACCATTTTTGCCTATTATTGTATAAATCCCAAAGTAATAAATAAATAAAGAAATATAATACAAATAATAAATATAATTTGAGTCAAAGGAGAATTTCCCTTACTCGGCAGTAATCTCATGTTCTTTCAGTGAGCCAATCACTTGTGGCAATATGATATCACACACTGAGTAGATCAGCAGGGACCCTGAGCATGTGCAGTAGTCAACTACTTTTTAGGCACTGCTAGGGCTAATCTGGCTCTGCTGACCAGGTAACTTCTCTGCAGAAGGACTTTTTCAGGTTGGCAAGAAAAAGGGAAGCAGTCAACAGACAGCTACAAAGAAATATATTATCTAGCTAAGTGGTTGCAGCAACTCCATGACGAGACACCAAAGGTCTAGATTTTTTCTATAACTAACTAACCACAATAAGAGACTATGTTATAAAAATATAAAATTCAGAAGACATCTGCACAGTTCAAAAGGTTTGAAAATATCACAGTTGTTTTCAGTTACCTTTCTTGGCAATTCTGTCATTCCTATCCTGAGCTAATTGCTGCAAACATTATAAGGCTCTTTTCAGTGTAAATTCCACCTACAAAATGCAAAAATAATCAATAATTTATCAATCCCTTATATGTAACATTACATTTCCATTCCATTAATAAGTACTTTATAAGAAAAAGGGTCGATTCTCCATTCATTTACTCTAGTATAAATCAGGAGCAGCTCCATTGGAGACAGTGGAGTTACACTGGTGTAAATCCACTCAAAGAAAGACCAGCACAGTTCCATTCACTTTAATAGTCCCGATGAAGGATCTGTCAGCATTTGCATTGCAAATCTCTATTTAGAGCATGAGAAAGTTTGAATTGTCCTAGAAGCAATATGACCCGAAAGATTAACACAATGGCTCATACTCCCAAGATAGACAAATAGCTACCAGGTTGTTAAACTTAGCACAGATTTCAATATATAGGATACAGATTTTTGTTAAATTAAAACGGTTGCAACGGAACAAAGTTCAGACATATTGAACAGCTGTAATAATAAAAATGAATTTACTGTTTACGGTGGCATCTAATTTCCAATCAACAGCAACTTCATATAGTTTAGCGACCACTGATCAATAACAGGCTACTCATTTTAATAGAGAAATCAACATTGATTCTAACCCACTTAATGAAGTGCTTAGTCCTACATCTAATAGAAGTTTAATCCATGTTGCAACTGCTTGAAAAATAAACTGAATGGTGTTATAATTTGATTTGACAGTCAGGACTGCAGTGTAAGATCATTAGCACTTCACAGGTTATACCCCGAAGTAAATCTCACAAGAAGTTCACATAAATAAGGATAGATTTACACAATTATGTAGTTATGACTATCACTGAATTTCTAACCATAAGTGGAATTCTTCTCAATTTGCTATTCATTTGACTTTGATATGCATAAAAACCGCAATCCAACACAAAACAAGTCAACTGATTTTCTCTTTTTTTCTTGTTTGGTTTCAGGACATTTATATTTCAGGTGGAGGTGTGTGACTCCAGACAGTTTCATCTAAGAGAATTTTTGCTTGTGAAAGAACTCTGAAAAGTTTCATTTGTTCCACTTAGGTTTGCATTTTTGCCCATTATTTGAATGGAATGCTATAAAAGAATTACAAGGAGTTAAAGAAAAGTTAATTATGGCAAATGCAGGTCAAAACCAAAGACTCTTTTCTGGAAAGAAAATAAAATGCTGAGAATACGAACAAAAATTTAGATAACCCCTGTGGTGGCAACATCAATGTTTTGGAATCCTTTTAAGAGAAAAAAAATGCAAAGATCAGGGAGCTCTCTACTTTATAAGCTCTTCGTGTGTATTTGAAAATGAACATCTCAAAAAAAATGTCACTGAGGCTACTGATCAAACTTGTCAAATTTCTCACCTCTGTAGAACCACTGACATCATTGTTTGGTTTTTATCTGATAGGGAGCAAAGAAGAATTAGGACTATGTTATTCTGTGAGATTATAAATAACTCTACATCAAAAGCCTATACCCATGAAACCTGTTTTTAGGATTTTACGTCTCATATTTTTTACTGTGAGTGTTAAGTATTTAAAAGTCACAGTAAGCACAATTTGTTCTTTGTCCATGGACGGAGGTTCTAATATCATAAAAAGCTCTCAGGTTGCCAAAACAATTTTATTTATGTTGATACAATGGTCTTCTATGTCTCTGACATTTAGTGCCACTGATTTGGCATACTATTCTAGACAGAGCAGAGCACAGTTTGCAAGTCATGTGCCTAGCCTCAGAAAACAGAAGTAACTGACCAATCTGAGCAACTCTGCTGGCTACCTTTAGTGAAGCTCAGTTACATTAATCTGAATGCAGGGAATAACTCAGTGTTTACTTTAAATTTTTTTAAAGTGGTGTGTGTGTAGTCTGCATTGTGTGGGAACTATGCTATTTATCTGCAGAAGTCATGGAAAATGTCAATAAAAGGGATCGTTATCATCAATTTTATCTGAAAAATAAGTAAATATTTTACTAAAAATTTACATAGAAAATTCAATTGTTCTCTGAAGAGTTACTATGCCAAATTTGGAAAGCACTGTCACCTATCCATATATTAATTGGTATATCTGTATAGTTGGCACTGATGGGGCTGCACCACTTCCAAAACTCAGCAGAACCCCTTCCACACAAAGTTCCAGCATTTCATTTCATTGCCTTGTTCCCAACTCCCACTACCGCATGACGAGAGGGAGATCTACACATGGAGGAGCTTTCAGGAATAGAATTCAAACAACCTTGACAAATTAGAGACTTGGTTTGAAATCAGCAAGAAATTCAATAAGTGTAAAGTACTACTCTTAGGAAAGAAAAATCAAATGCACAGCTATAGAATGAGGAATAACTGGATAGGTGGTAAGACTGTTGAAAAGGATTGCAGGGTTATAGTAGATCACAAACTGAACAGGAGTCAACAGTGGGATGCAGTTGTGAAAAAGGCTAATACAATTCTGGAGTGTACTAATAGGAATGTTAGATATAAGACATGGGAGGCAATAATGTTACTCAGCTCAGCACTGGTGAAGCCTCTAGTGAATGATGCTGGACCTGGACACACTTTAGAAAAATGATGGACACATTAGTGAGTTCAGAGGAGAACAACAAAAATTATAGGAAGAATAGTAAACCTGATCTCTGAGGAAAGGTTTAAAAATTTAGACATGTCTAATCTTGAGGAAAAAATGACTAGATGTGGGGGGAACCTGGTAACACACTTCAAGTGTTTTGACATCTCTTCTGAAGAGGATAATGATATATTCTTCTCCACATCCACTGAAAACAGGATAAGAAATAATCTGCTTAATCTGCTGCAAGGGAAGAAAATCTTTCTAACTATAAGGCTCTTCGAATAGGCTTCCAAGAGATCTTGTGGAATCCCTTTTTTTTTTTTTTTTGGAGGTTTTTAAAAACAGTTTACATAAAGAGCTGTCAGGAATGATCTAGGAATATGTGGTCCAGTCTCAGTACAGGGGACTGAAATTGTTGACCTGTCAAGGTCCCTTCCAGGCATATATTTTATGATTCTCTGACAACCCAAAATTTGCAAGCTTGTACAAAACTAACCCCACCAAACCCTGAATGATTTGTTTGTAAAGTTGGGCTGTGATCCCTTGAGAAGTGGTTTTATCAAGTTATTTCTGGCATTATTATTTTAATAGTATAGTGTGTGGGCTGGGTATTTGACAGTCAGGTATTTAGATGAAGTTTTTTTACTAATCTGCTTACAGTCTATACACAAAAGACAGAGGTAGGAATATGAGAAGTAAGGTGATTCAACTATAAAGTTTTGCAAGCATATGTCAGCTGGAAATTTAAAATAAATAAATAAACAATCTATATGTAAACACTTCTCAGTAGGATGCAGCATAACCCTTTTGGAAGAAACATGTTTTTGTGAGGAACTTAAAGGGGAGGGAGTTAAAATTATCAGGGATGATGTTTCAGGTACAGGAGGCTACCCAGAAGGTGATCCACAGAGTAATATGGCACCAAATGGGTAGTACTATTGGCTTATGCCTATAGGATTCCCTGATTTGGTGGTCCTAGAAATGGAAAAGAGAATCTCAATATTCATTTTAAAAAGGAATTTACCAGTCTCTTTGCTTGAGGCGGTAACCTAGAAAACACTGATCAAAGTGAACTGATTGCTAGGGATTAATACTTCTTAATCCTAAAGATTTCAGTTTATTTATGTTTTTTCTAGAGTTGCCTAGGACTAGTTTTTAAAGTCCACTGAAACCATTTCCAGAGGTCCCCCTGTTACTGTCTCTTTTAGTGTGATCATAAGGGACAGGCATTAATTATGCTTGCAGGATTCAATGAGGCAGTGAAAACTTAATTTCCAGAACAACCCAATATCCCTCCAATCAGAAACAATCTAAAGATTACTTCGTTTCTCAATACTACGTCATTTCTTCATTTTTTGTAGCCTGAACACTGAATTAAAGAGGCACAGAACACTGTAAGTCATTTTTTAAACGTAATGCAATTTAAACCTCCAAGTCATTTGGTTTGAGTTCAAGTCTAGATATGTTTGAGTTTGGCAGAAAGTTCCATTTCTTTTCTGAATCTGTTCACCATTCCCTGCTGGAATGTGAAGTCATTCATTTTTCCACAATGTAAAGAAAGCATAAAAAGTTGCCGTCAAAGCTCCTCCACAGTATGCCTAAATTTTGATGTGGATGGATCATTTCTAAGGGTGAGCCTCCATACTTCTGCCAATTCATTCTTTGAGTTCTCCATCAAAGGTTCCAATTAATGCCAAAAGTGATCATTTTTTGTGACGTGGATACCCATCTGAAAGGACCACCAATTGATTTCACACAGATTAAGAAATGGCCATCAATCATTAAAGATATGCAGTCAACTGGTAAATATTAGCCAGGAATGATTTCAAACAAATGAACCAGAAATGGAAAGTCTCTATAGCCAATTTCCTTTCAAGTATCCAGTTTAAAACAAAACCAAAAAAACTTCTGTAAACCACTGGGGAAAACTTGTTGTTCTTTTGCATAACTAGCATGCCTGAAATAGAAAATCATGCTTCCATGCCACCCTTGAATATTTTTACTGGATAAGAGATACATAAGTCTGCCTTGAGAAAGAGTATTTATTATGAGGCCCAATTCTGCATTCCTAATAAGCTTTCCAGCTCCCAGACATCGATGAAATTTTGGGGTAAGCAGAGAATGTATGATTGAACCCTTAATAGCAATACATACCCTGGCTTCAAAAATTCTAGGCCAAATTCCATATATGGCCTATGCAGCGTTCCCTAGCAACAGAAGGTTCAGCAGGCAATATGTGTTCTGCACGTGTAGCATCAGGACCTTCACTTCACATACAAAAATATAATAATCTGTGCCCTCTTTAGATTTTTAAAGGGGGGGGGATAAGAAAATAAACTAAAATAGGATTATTATTTTTTGTTTTTTCTTAAAACTTCCACTACAGTACATTTGATGGTGAATTAAATGATACAATTTTTTTTCTCCTTTTAATTATAACTTGTTTGTTGCAAAGTAATTTCTCTGAGGTATTTCCAAGAGGCAAAAGTTAAAAGTAACAGTGGTTATACCAGAGCGACTAACAGGAATGTTTCCAACTAACATGAAGAATACATTTCAAAGATCAGAGAAAGATATAAAAACTGCAACATTCACTTATGATGTAAGTAGGAACTACTGCAATATAGATAGTGGTGGTGCACTTTTTTATGCCCAGGCTGAATTTGATCTAATATATAATATTGAATGAATAACAAAGGCTATGTCTACTCTTACAAAAGCTAGCTCAAATTAGTTAATTCGAATTAACTTAATTCGAACTAGCCATGGCCATGCAGGGTACTTGCTTAGTTCGAATTAGTCAGTTGCATGAAGGTCAATATTCATGAAGGTCAATATGTTCGAACTAAGCAATCGAATGTATTAGTTCGACTTAAGGAAGCCCTTTCGAACTAATGAAAGCCTAGTGCGGCCAAGGCTTAAGTTAGTTCAAATTCAGCTTCCTTAATTCAAACTAACTTGCAAGTGTAGACATAGCCAAAGAGTACTACTAATAAAAATACATGGCACTTATATACCACAATACAGCTTTAAAAAATCCATTGTAAACATTTTTATTGTATAATCTTCATAACATCCCGTTAAGGTCACTTGAAATTTCTGTCTTTAAAGGAATGAAATGTCACTCACCTGATCAAAGCTAAGGACACATGTAAATCTTTGAAGGATTAGGGCCTAGATTGGGGCTCAATTCTGCAAGGTGTTTAGCACATCCTGTGTAGCCAGTAGGTGTTAAGGAGATTGCAAGGAAGGGAAAGAGAACATCAAACTGGACCACGTTCCATAGTTAGGATCCTCCTTCCAGATGATGTCATGATATCCCCTCACACTGAGGATACCTCTCCAGGAAAGGGAACTCCAGTTATTAGGAACAAACAGATAATAGTAATGGGGATTCGATCATTAGAAACATAGATAACTGGGTTTGTGATGATCAGAAGAACAGTGTGGTGACTTGCCTGCTGAATGTGAAGATTGTGGATCTCTTGAGACATCTAGACAAATTTATGTGCAGCGTTGGGGAAGAGCCGATGGTTGTCAGACATGTAGGTACCAATGACACAGGGAAGGAAAGGAGACAGGACCTGGAGGACAAATTTAGGCTGTTAGGTAAAAGATTGAAATCCAAGACCTCCATGGTAGCATTCTCTGAAATGCTTCCTGTTCCAACTGCAGGGCCACTTAGGCAGAACTGCAGGGTCTCATCGTATGTATGGGATGATGGTATAGGGAGGAAAGGTTTAGATTTATTAGGAACTGGGAAACCTTTTGGGGAAAAAGAAACTGATGCAGGAAGAATGGGCTCCACCTAAACCAAAATGGAACCAGATTGCTGGCACTTAAAATTAAAAAGATCACAGAGCAGTTTTTAAACTAAGGGCTGGGGGAAAGTTGTCAGGTGTGGAGAAGCACATGATTTGCACAGAGACATCCCTTAGGGGAAGATCTATTAATGAAGATTCTCTACATCCTAATAAGGAGAAGAGGATGGAAGATGATAAAATATGGGTAGGATCTAATAAGAAACAGTCAAACGAAAAAGAGCCATTCAATTACATCACATAATAACAAACAGCTAAAAAGTGACATTTTTAAAAGGCTTATATACAAATCCTAAAAGATTAAATGGGTGACTTTGAGTGCTTCATATTAAATGAGGTTATTGATACAGAAGTCATCACAGAAACTTGATGGAATTAGGATAATCAGTGGAACACAGTGATATCAGGGTACAAAATATATTGGAAGGAAAAAAACATCATATTGGTGAGGGAATGGCATTATATAAAGTTTCTTCACACCTTCAATGACTGCTTCTTGACGCATCTAGTCCTGGAACCCATAAGATGACAGGGAATTCTTGATTTAGACCTCAATGGAGTACAGGATCTAGTCCAAGAGGTAAATATAGGTGAACTGTTTGGTAATAGTGACTATGACATAATAATATTTAACATCTCTGTGGAGCAGTAAACCCAAAAGCAGACGACCACCATAGCATTTAACTTCAGAAAGGGGAGCTATATAAAAATGAGGAAGTTAGTTAAACAAAAATTAAAAGATACAGTGGCAAAAGTGTAGTCCCTGCAAAGTGCATGGAAAAATTTTAAAGACACCATGAAGGAGGCTCAATTAAATGTATACTCAAATTAAAAACATAGTAAGAAGACTCAAAAAGTGCCACCATGGATAAACAAAGTAAAAGAAGCAGTTAGGAGCAAAACAGCATTCTTTTAAGAATGGTAGTGAAATCTTATTGAGGAAAATAGAAAGTAAAGTGTAAAATACAATTAGGAAATCCAAAAAAGAATTTGAAAAACAGGATGGCAAAGACTCAAAAGGTAACACCAAAAAAAATTAAGTACATCTAAAGCAGGAAGCCTGCTAAAAAAACAATGGGACCACTAGACAATCGAGATACTAAGGGAAGATAAGGCCATTCTGGAGAAACTAAATGAATTTTTTGCATCAATCTTCACAGCTGAGGATGTGAGGAAGATTCCCGAATCTAGAACATTCTTTTTAGGTGACTAATCTGAGGAACTGTCCTATTGTCATTAGAGGATGTTTTGGAATAAATTGATAAATTAAATACTAATAAAATACCTGGATCCAAGCACTTAAATGTGAAATTGCAGAGCTACTAACTGTAGTATGTAATCTATCATTTAAGTCAGCTTCTGTACAAGGTGACTGGAGGATAGCTAATGTGATGCCACATTTTTAAAAAGACTCCAGAGGTGATCCTGAGAATTACAGCCCAGTGGCTATGTCTACAATTGCACTTTTAAGTCAACTTTAACTAAGAATGGTCCCAGGGAGTATCCTGATGAGCCATTGAGGACATAAAGAATACAACCATTGTATCCTTAATGGCTCATCAGTTTACTCCCTGGAACCATATCACCTGGCAAATTCCTAAACATTAAGGAGACCATGGTTGTTCACACCTTCCCGTCTAAGACATTTCTCCAGAATGACACAAGTTAAAGTATGGATATAACATCAAATTCTTAACTTCTAATCAAAATAGAATTCCTAGACATAAACTATATAATCATTCCCAGCAAATTACTACCTTTCTATTGATACCAAACATGACATAATTCCTATGGATTATAGCATTTATGAGATATCCATAGAAAATAATATCATAAATGCTTCCCTAAATCCAGACAGTGTCACACTGTGCCCACATGCCCTGCCCTTTGGGGGGCAGGCCAGGCTTCCCCTGTGCCCCCCCCTCCCCCCGGCAGGGAGAGCATTGGTGTAGTCCTGGGGTAGCCCTAAGTCGATTTAGGGCTACCCCAGGGCTACACTGGCTTAATTCGACTTTAGAAAGTCGAATTAAGCCTTAGGTCGAGTAGAAAGGTGGTTTAATAAAGTCGACTTAATTTTCATTAAGTCAACTTTATTTTCCTGAAGTCGAGTTAAGCAAGCTGCTTAAGTCGGCTTAAGCAAAGTGTAGTGTAGACGCAGGGTAAATTAAGTCGACTTAAGCCACGCTTAAGTCGACTTAATTTACCAGTGTAGACGCAGCCAGTAAGCTTAAGTTCAGTACCAGAAAAATTCGTTGAAACTAGAGTAAAGAACAGAATGACCAGAATCAAAGATTAACACAATTTGCTTAGGAAGAATCAACCTGGCATTATAAAAGGAAATCATGCCTCACCAATCTACTAGCATTCTTTTAAGGGGTCAACAATCATGTGGACAAGGGCTATACAGTGGATATAGCATACTTAGGTTTCAGAAAGCTTTTGACAAGGTCCCTCACCAAAGGGTCTTAAGCGAAGTAAACTGTCATGGGATAAGAGGGAAGTTTCCCTTCTGGATCAGTAACTGATTAAAAGATAAGAAACAAAGGGTTAGAATACATCATCAGTTTTCAGAATGAAGAGATATAAATAGTCGTGTTCCCCCAGGGTCTGTATTGGAACCAGTACTATGCAACATATTCATAAATGATCTGGGAAAAGAGATAAACAGGTGACAAAATTTGCAGATAATATCAAACTACTCAAGGCTATGTCTACACTTGTTAATTTGAGTCGACTTTAACTAAATCGACTTAACTAAGTCGACTTTAAGTTGACAGTGTGTCTACACTTGAAATTAAAGTCAACTTAAAGGGAAACTTGGAAAGTCGACCTAGAGCGTCCACACTGGACGCCTAGGTCGACTTCTAGGGGCTTAGGGGGACCTAGGGGAGGACCACGGGGGAAAGGGGGGCACCCCTTGCCCAATGCCAGGGGGCTCAGCCTTTGCCACATTGTACCTAGGTGCATCGGGGCGGGGGGGGGGGCGCTGCGCCCCGCTGTGTGGGGGGGTACTTCGCGCTCCTGGGGCCCCCCCCCCCCAGCAGGGAGGGCATTGGTGTAGCCCAGTGGTAGCCCTAAGTCGACTTAGGGCTACCCCACGTCTACACTTGCTTAAGTCGACTCTAGGGAGTCGACTTAAGCCTTCGGTCTAATAGGATGGTGGTGTTATAAAGTCGACTTAATTTTAATTAAGTCAACTTTATTTTCCTTATGTCGACTTAAGCAAGGTGCTTAAGTCGACTTAAGAAAACTGTAGTGTAGACGCAGGGTAAATTAAGTCAACTTAAGCAAGCTTAAGTCGACCTAATTTACCAGTGTAGACGCAGCCCAAGATAGTTAAATCCAAAGCAGACTACAGAGAGTTACAAAAGGATCTCATAAAAGTGGGTGACTGGGCAACAAATTTAATGTTGATAAATGCAAAATAATGCACATTGAAGAACATAATCCCAACTATACATATAAAATGATATGGTCTAAATTAGCTAGATAATCAAATTTACTAAATAAATTGTCTAGATAATTAAAATAAAGAACACTGAAAAATGTAAAGATAATTTTAAATAGACATTTTAAGAAAAAGTTTTAAATGGGGTTGGTTCAATCAGACCACTATCCAAACTATTGACCACAATTAGATTTCTTCTCAGATAATTTTAAATCAGAAGAGTAACATTTTACATATCTATTGAAGTTTTCCCTGATACCACCCTTCTGAATTTGTCATTTTTCAGCCTTGCTCCTTTTTCTGAAACACTAGGGGAATTAATTGCTCAGAGCTGTTACAAGTAGAACTGAGATAGTAAATCCCTTGCAAACCATAAGTACTGGTTGCAAGTTTCTGTCTTGAAATCATTTTCTAATGCAACGAATGTCCTAAGTTCATAAGATAATTTGCCAAAAGCATTTATTTTGTTGATGAATCACAGGGTCTCTAGTATCTTTTCAATATTTCCTAGTTAAATCATTCTGAACAGCCAGAGAAACTAAAATAATTCTTAATTATCATAAGTCTTCTTAAAATGCTTTCTAGTGTCTTTACAATTTCTATAACTCAAGCTTGAAAGTTATTTATTTTTATACCCTACTTCACGACATCACACATTCTGCACAATCGGTACACTACATGAAACTATTTAAATATTGCTTTCAACTTTTTGGAGCCTTTTGTTTTACCAGACTTCTGTGTTACTTCACTGTGCAATTTACTGAAGACTAGTAATTATTAGGACATGTGGTAGGCGTTTATCACAAGTAACATCATACTACCCACTTTGTGATCAAGACACAATAGGGCAAATGGTACAATTAAAGGCATATTCTATGGTGCATAACAATAGAAGCCTTGTGACATGGCAAGATTAAGAAAAGGCTCAAACATCTTTAAAACTACTCATTATCACCAGTTAAAATGTGCATGTCTGACCTTTATGATAAACAGTAGTATTCCACTTGTGCACTATACAGCTAAATAAGCTTTAGTTTAGACACAGATTTCTTTATGATGACCTGCAGTTAACTTGACTGATCTCAGAGTTGACGCAGACAATGAATCAACCCATCAGTGGTCATAATGATAGGCCATCATCTTTATCTACCAATTTACGGCGACAGGCATGAAACAGTACTGTAGATTTTCCTGCACAGCACGGTAGTATTTAAATGTTGACTGCTACATATATCAGATTAACAAGGTTGCAAAGTTGCTGAGAAACCCATTCCCTGAGGTATAGATTCACCCTGTGGTGTGATTATATCATAAGGTATATCAAAGATAATTGCTTAGTTTATTATCCTGTTGTCTTTTATGTCAGTCCATAATTGTGAATTCAAAAGTCCCTTGCTGTTGATCTTTCAGTTCTCTAAAGACCTCCCATTAACCCCATTCATTTTAATTAGAATTTATTATTTTTTATTATTAAAGTGTAGAATTCTAAAGCTAAATAGATGACTCCCGATGACATACAACATCTTGATATAACTCCAGTAACAGATAGGCCCATATGATATTCAGCCAACACTGAAAAGGACCCCTGACAGTTCTTTCAACCCTTCTCTTCTCTTCTGCCCTTGCCAAAACTTAGACAGCAAGATTCAGATAACCAGAGTGGCTTTAATTCTTGATTAAAGGGCAACAATGATCTAGAGTAATGCCAGATGCACTGACAGTATTCACATCCTTTCCTACAGAACTGTCCTATCAAGAAAATATAAGTTAGTTCTGTCATAGATGTCATTGACTTGATGGTACTAGAATATTATAGTATATTTTTCGCAGCTCTTACACTGCATTTTGATAGAACAATTTAGCATGTACCAATAAAACCTAATGTGAAACTTAAAGTTTCCAGAAACAGTTAAAAACCATGGCCTGGCTACTACAGATAAGTAGTCATTCATAATTCCTCCTAATGTATACAATATTAATCTGTATGTACCTAGAAAATCTGGCTACTTCCTATACTTCAAAGTCATTGCCTTTGCTACGAGACCTTGAAAATGCTTCAGGATTCATTATGACATGTGGAATATATATGCAATAAGGCATGACAGGGAGTGTGGTTATCATAAGATAATCACACCCCTGGGTCATTACAAAGCATGAGGTGCAGTCGAGCACCTCTCATTCCCCCTGGGGTGTGATTATATCATGATAAGCACACTTCATGCAGATACCTTATTGCTTTTATAAAAAGTCTTTGTTGAGAAGAAAAACTATTTTTTTACTTAAAGATTATAAAGTTGGCAGCTTACAATATTGTACAGTAGTTTCAGCTAAACTTGATGGTTTATATGTGTTAATCTACTCTTTTAGAATGTACAGCTGCCAGAGCCAATAAGAAATCATCAATCTAAAAATGTATCTACAACCCAGAGAACCCCATGTCCAGTGACTTACTGCTGGACACATTTCTTTAAAAAGCATAAACAACTGGAGTAAGGGTTTATAAAATGTTTTAACAAGTCACACTTCAAGCAAAATGTAGGCTAACGTAATTGGAAGAAATTCCAGCCTGCAGTGCAAGAAGAAATTCATAACTCCCCTTCCCTAACTCCCCAGTTAGGTGTCTTCCACATATTCAGGGTGACAATTTAATTTAGGGTCCTACATAAACAACAAAATCCCACTGCTGTCATTCAGATTGTAGCCTAAGGGGTCTAATGTGATCGTTTGGATTTACAAACACCTGCCTTGGATTATGCCGTATGTTCTTAGTGGCTCCAGGAGTGTGTGCTCTGTCCAGCATTCTGCTCATCATTCTGCTCTGAGCATACATACCATATATTGGGGGGTGTTGCATACAGGCACAATTTATCTATTATGAAGGCCACATTCCAATTTGAGATACATTCAGTGGGGGGTAGGGGATGCCCATGTTAGGGTAGAATTTAGCTTTGAACCATTTATAGATACGGGTAACACGTTTCACCTAACATGAACAAGACATAAATTAAAGTGTTAAATTTAAAGAGGCCCTTGTCATCATATACTTACAGATTTAAGAGGCAGGGGCAGGAACATTGACGCTGCGCTGGATGAAAGGGAAACAATGCCACTAACCTGTCCTCAGCAGCATCCACATAGGGGAGTTATAGTGCAGCGCACAGGTGCACGCAGTTCACACCCCCATAGTCTGAGCTGTGCTGACAAAGCCTTAGTGATCATGTAATTAAAGGCTATATCATAAAGTATAAGAGACCAAATTAACACTGCCTGGGCAACCTCAATCCTGGCATTTTTCCCACTTAAGTGTTTCACTGTGCAACCTTTAAATTCTTTTAATGTGCGTTTTTATGAAATAGGATAAATAGTGGATTTCATGCTATGATCAATGATTCATAACTGCCTATGGACCCCTTTCTGATGACATATAGGAAGAAATGATGTGGAAGAGAAGGTAAAAAATTGGGAGCCTGGGAGAGTGGATAATCCATAAGACTCTCTTATGAAGTTGTGTGCAAAATGAAAGGCTGAACTACTGCAAAATATTTATTTATGCACCTCTAATATTCCCATTTATTTGTTGTTTCAAAATTCAGGTACTTGACCACCATGAATATCCTTTTCAGGGCTCAAAACACTGGCACTCTGTGGCACCAGTGAGGGTGAATGTGCATAGCTAGCCTTTTTCTGATTCCCCTGACAACTACTGGCTGAAAAAGATGGGCACTAGGATGAATTTGTACGGCATGGTTGGTACTGTGTGCACAGGAGAGCATCAGGAATTAGAGCTTTCAGAGCCTACTGGGTTCTCTGGATTGATTCCCCTGGCTGCCGCTGTCAGTGTTTGTTCTCTTCTGCGTGTGAACCCCAACAACCCAAGAGTACTTAGCTTTTAAAAGCAATGACCAATTGCCATAGGATCCATGTTCCACTGGAATCCAGGGAACGCTGAAAGACCAGAAAGCTGGTCATTCATCAGAACTACTATTCTGGATCAGAACAGCTGTCCATCTAGTCCAGTATCCTGTCTCTGACAGTCAACACCATCAAATGCTTCAGAAGAAAATGCAAGAAACTCCAGAATAGGCAGATGTGGTCGTCACAGTTTTATGCTAATTCCAAATAGTTAGGGGTAAATTTAAGCCTCAAAGCATAGGGCTTTTAATCCTTTTCAATATTTTATTTATTTTTAGCATTCACTAGTATAACTCAGGACATATTTATTATTCATACAAGTTTCCAGTCCCTTTTAGAACCTTGCTAAATCCACAGCTTCAACAATATCAGGAGGCAATGACTTCGATGGTCCAATTAAAACCTTATGTGAAAAAATATTTCCTTTTATAACTCTTTTGATTTTGCCACTTACCTGTTTAGTTGTACGTCCTCTTGTTCCTGTGTGAGAGCAGAACCTCCCAAACTACCTTCTGTAGATGATTCACTATTTTATATATATGTTTATTGTGTTCCTTCTTATTTATCACCTTTCTTAGGGAAAGAACCCCAGTCTCTTATCAGATAAGATTTTTACTATGCCCCTTAACTTTCTGATCACCTATTTCTGAACCTGCTCTAATTCTGCAATATCCCTTTAGAAAAGGAAACACTAACAGTGTACTCAGTGTTCCTGATAAGGCTACAACACTGATTTATATAATGATATTATAATATTTTTCCATTTTAGACTCAATCAGGTTTTTTATGAATAGTAACATCTTGTTTGCTTGGTGGGCAGCAGCTGCACACTGAGCGAAGGTTACTTTAGAACCCTGCAAGGTGTATAAACGGTTCAAGATCTTCCCTCCAATATGCGTTATTTTGCATTTTTCAATAATAAACAGCCATTATGGTGCCCACTTACCTAGATCGGATAGCTCCCTCTCAAGTTCCTCACAGTCTTTTCTAGATTTGACTAACCTAAATAATTTTGTCATCTGCAACTTTTGCTACCTTAGCAAACATTCCTTTCCAAGTTGTTAAGTATGTAAAACAATACTAGACCTAATGTAAAACCACTTAATACAAAAGAACCCCATTGTTAACTTTTTCCCATGATACAAATTAACCATTTATTCCTACCCTCTTTCTTGTGTCTTAGCCAATGTTTGATCCCTGACAATGTTTTGTTGCCTACCACACAACTACTTCATTTCTTTAGCAGCCTCTTTCAAGGGATCACGTAAAGACATTTTGGAAATCTGAATAAATTAAGTTAATTTGTTTATTTTGATTGACATATTCTAAGAGTTCTAGTAGATTAGTGAGACATCGTTTTCCTTTACAGAAACAGTGTTGGTTAGAAACTTTCATATCACAATTATTGTATATATTTATCTCTGGCTCAGCAAATTTCCTCTGCTCTTTCAAACTTTAAGAGATCTTTAAGAGTCAGATACCACACTCCCTCCTTGTGAGCCATTGTGGCACTATTCTCCCTTCCTCAGTTTCCCTGCAGGTCATCAATGGTCAGCAACCATCTCCCACATGTTTCAATGCTGTGGTGACTTAGCTCTCTGGGAAAAATTTCAGGGGCCTCATTTGCTATGGGGTAAGGAAAGTAGTTTCTGCCTCAGATCTTGGTTTGCCTCATGCCCCCTACCCAGATTTTCAGAGGCCTATATGCTCTATAATGTCTTCTACCTTTTGACCCCAACCACTCCCATCCACTACAGACTTTGCAGGATACAATATAATCAAACATAATGTTTTATATGTTGATGCAAATTTCTCCTCCCCACAACCAGATTTTTTTCTGAACTGATGGTCCTACACCTCTCCTGGTGTATCCAAGTTCCAAAACATATATCAACATAAATCAACAGGCAGATCTGTCCTTGTCCTTCACTGGACCCAACCTTTCTACTCAGGCTCTGGTCTTTTCTCGAGAACACTCACCTTGGCTCTCTGCTTCAGGATTCCTTCTCTCCTGAAGGCTCTGACAGGTAACAGTTCCTTCTCAAAATCCATAGACAAGGCATGAGCAATGAATTCAAGAAAGTTCTTGTTTCAGGGAAGCTCTTTGTAATGCCCAGTGCCCGAAGCAATTGTGGAGCAGTCCAAAGCAGTAGTCAAGTGTGTGCAAGTGACCTGGGAGCTGGTAAGTCAATCCATATCAGAGGAAGTCCAGGGCATGGTTGGAGTTCTCACAGGGCTAAGTAGCCAGAAGACCCAATCCAAGGATCCAGGTCAATGAGTTAGGGAGGTAAGGATGGATGAAGCAACAAGGCAGGGTCAAGCAAAGTAGTAGGGCAACAAAGCAGGATCAGCTGAGGTGGCAGGGCAAGCCAGTCTGGGGAGCAGCCAGTAGGTATTGCTCTATTGCTCAGATAGCTTCCTCTTTCTGTTGGGGCATTTATATGATCCAGATACCCAATGAGAGTGCTGCCTTCCCATCCAATCAAGAGGCTGAGGTGTGGCTGTTGTGGGCCTGTAGGTCATTAGTACTAAGACTATTGGGTAGGGAGACTGGTTCAGTTCATTGCTATGGTTCAGTATCTAAGGCTGCTACCCAAAGAGATGAAGGTCAGAAGTTCAGTAGTGGAGTCCTGATACTCTTTCAGCAAATAAACTGACCAGGTCTCCCTCCAGGCCTGACATCTTCTACTGAAGGTGTGGTAGGACAGGGCTGATTGAGCCCACAGGCTGTTGTTAATCCTTCTTGGTTAGTTGGGTTCTGTATACTCCATCTCAGGGTCCCAAGAAGTAAGAGATCTGAAGCTCCTGCACCTTCAAAAGCAGACAGATAATTCATTCCAGCAAAGTTTCCTATCTCCTGTGCAGTGAAATGATCTGGCCCCAAATTAGGAACAAAACGCATATTGTATTTCTGACAATCTCTGTTTGTCTCCTTACCCAGAGCTCCGATTTGTTCTCATTTACAACTGGTGTAAATCCACAGTTATTCTGGACTGACACCAATATATCTGAGAGGAGAACTGGGCATTGGCTGAAATGTATAGTTTTCTAGTTGAATAATAAATGTAATTATATTTTTCTTACCTCAAAACTCTGTGTTGCTGACACATTAAAAATGTTCTCAAAATTGAGATAGAATTGTAATGGTGAAAAAACTGTCTGACGTACAAATCATCATCACCTTAACATCAGTAGAGAAGATATTTGCACTTAACTTTACATCAGTTTTTTCAAACTTAATATGTTCCTGTTGTATCATTAAAGTTTAAACAAATAAGAAAGCTGGGCTGGGTAGACAAACACTTTCATTCTAGCTGACTTGTTGAAAGATTCTTTCAGAGAATAGACATAGTGGAATAAATAGTTACTTCATGGGAATGAAACAATACTGTCCCACTAGCATTAGGTTCAGGAGAAACAAATTCACACCTTTGCACAGAGATCTGCTCTGTGGAGCATCTAGGGCGATTAGTGAAGGCACAAAAGCCAATAAAGCTACTGTAACTGATAGAGCTAATGTGATGTCTTGCTATAGTTCAGATAAACTGATAATGAGACCTCTTATTCCAATTCAGTACCAGTCCAAGCCAGCATTCCTTACACACTCAAAACTCTGAATTAAGCCAAGGAGAGTTTCACCTCAGCGGAGAATAAGGGTTTGGCCCTATAAGAGGACTATTTTATTTACTGAATACAGAGATATGGACACAAACATAGTAACAAATGTTATGTACATTAACAGACATATAATTATAAAACATTAATAATGGTTTTATTTAACAAAATTAATGAAAGGTATACCTGCTGGAAATTTTAAAGGCAAAAACTGCAAAATAAAAAGGGTGGGACTTTTCTTTTTTTTCAGGGATTTACTGTATTCATCAACTTCTATAGTTCACATTAGCATCCAGCGACATTGCTTTGTCTGTATATATTTCTAGCTGTCAACAGAATAGCCTAAGGCAATAGCATCCTGATTCTATAGCTATCTTTTATTCTTTTATAATACACAGGGGTCTAATTTTCCATCAGTAAAGCATGAAATCATGTAAGAGTGCCACATAACCAGCATGTGCAAACAAGTAGCACTTTTTCTACACATAAAAATGCTTCATAAAATAACAAATAAATTAAATCTTTTTGTTCTAGTAAAGTGCTCAAAAACCGAGCCCCTTTATAGAAATTAGAACACTGTGTATAGAAGAGACAATGTCACACAATTCATCTAAACATGTGCACCACCTTATAGTATTATTGTATGTGATCAAATCATTTCCCTCTGGTTGATGGTGGCGCTCTCTATTTGCTAGTCAAGTAACATGGTTGCAAACACCAGGCATATTGAGTTAATTGATATTAATATTCAGCAATTAACAAATTAGCAAAGTAATAGTGCTTGAACTTAATTGGCTAAATTCATCTGTGATGTAAGCGAACTGTTAGAACAGCAATAGGGTTGGCCCAAAGTAAATACAGCTGTACTAGCTTTGACAAAATGGTTTAACATAATTCACCAAATAGAAACTGCTTGTTATTTTCAGTATATTTCTATGAAACGGTCAGGGAAAACACTAATCCACAGCAATTAAAATACAAAATGTGCCAAAGTATATGTACTAAAGTATTCTACCGCTCACTCACTAGCTGGAACATGTATCTGGTTCTGCAGCACAGTTTGGAATTACCAGTGACCCCCTGGAACACCTTATGTTTGGAATATATTTGAACCACATTTAAGACATATGTCTTCTTTGCTAAAAGTACCACAGAGCCAAAACTCAGTTTAGCCTCACTGTGTTGACTACAATTGCCAAAATTATATTCGCTTTCTGCCTCTCATATTTCTACTACTTCAGGGGAATTTTAACACTCTTCTCTACACAACATAGTTTATTTAGCATGTGGCTTTCATATGTCTGGCTGCAAAGTAACCTGTTGTAATTTAATGCAAATATGTTTTGAATAAAAGGTAGCTGGTGCTTCTAATCTCTGCTGTATTGAGTACAATAGAGGCTTTCAGAAAAAATGGATTCCCCAGACAGAAAAGGACCACACAGTCTCAACTCATGAAAAGCACTGACCTATAATTTACCTATATACCTTTCAATAAATCTGACTTTGTCAGGTCCTTACCACACTAGTGGTACCTTTGAGAAATGAGACCGATCACAGACAAAAGGAGAAAATAAAGAAAACCATATATGTTTTTCCTATAAACTCTTTTGTTTGTTTGTTTATGGAAATGTTTCCAAAACATTATGAATCAACACAGAGACATGATTCTTTTTGCCTCTTCAAAACAAGGTGATAGTAACAAAGATAACTATTGCAAAAAATAATGGACATGACTAGAGTGCTTTGTTATGAATCAGTGGGAGAACACAGCACTAAGCTTTCAGGGGAAAGTCCTGCCCTGTCTTCACAGCTGTGGACAGGCCTGTCTGCAGTGGAACAAATGTGACTAAGTTGCTTAAAGACCATGCAGGTACAAAAGCCAGCTCTGAAATGACTCTTACAGTGCTGCCACGGAGACAGAGAATGGAAGGAGTAGGACTAGTGGACTCATAACTGTGGTGATCCGCTAGCCAATTCCACCCCCATTCCAATGGAATAGGAATGCAGGATGTGACTGATGATTGTAGCCAAGGGCTGGATCAACTCTGTGGGCTAATGAGAAGCATATGATGCCTGTTATATTCTAGTTGCTCAGACTATTTGCTGGCACCTGCATTTGTCTCAGGTGTTATCATATTACATGCAAGGAACTGGATATTAGCATACCTATAGATGGCAGTGAGGGGAGACACCCAGGTAGTTATTTGTAAATTGTAATCAATATCTTTGGCTATGTCTACACTAGGAATTTAGGTCAACTTAAGGACCCTTAAGTCAACCTAAATTACTCCCTGTCTACACCAGACTTTCATTAAGTCGACGTAAGAAATTCCTTAAGTCAACTTAATGAAAGCTTAAGTCGACCTAATAAAAACCGCCCATTAGGTCGACTTAAGCCTTAAGTCGACTCCTTAAGTCTCCCTAGAACTCCATAGAGCTCATGAGTGCTGTGCAGAAGGGGTTACTAGAGAGCAGCATGAGTGCTCCTAGTCTTTGACGGCCTGTGAGCAAGGGATTGAGTCTGCAACATGAGACTGTTTGAGGTGTTGGGAATCTCATAGATTGCCAGAGTAGCAGCTCTATTTTGTTCATACCGTTTAAGCGAATTTTAAAAACAAAACAAAACAAAACAAAAAAAACCCTTCTCTTGCAGTTATTAGCTCCTGACAAGTACCAACCTTTCAGTCCTCTGTTCCCAAAACTGGGAGCTCTTTTCTATGGCCAGTCCAGGAGAAATCCTTTAAGGGTGAAAAAACCGTTCTCTCTAGGCCCATTCAATCACTAGCCTCTTTGCTGAGATTGCTAACAAGAGGTAACAGATACCATTAATTGTGAGTAAGAACCCAGCTTAAAGTTGTGACCAAACAAAATCTTTAACATGTAATGAGGATCTTATTCCAGTGCAATCTTTACTATCAGGACCATCAATGGTTGTAAGGATAAGATTTTGTCACGGTGATCACAACGGTCAGGGGATCCATAACTTCCAGAGACTTCCATGACATTTTCTACCTTAGCCACTGGTGGCAGATCAGCCTCTAGCAGCCAAGAGACCCCAGAGCCATCAGCCACCATGGGTGGTAGGGGGAACCTGGCGCTCTGAGCTGCCCCAGAGCTGTCAGCCACCACATGTGGTAGGGGAGTTCCGGAAGTTCAAGCTGCTTGCCTGAGATCCATTAGCCACCACAGGAAGCAGGTCTTGGACCTCTCCGCCCCCCACTCCCCTGCCAAGGCAGGGCTTGGGGTCTTATCTCCTCACTTCCCAGACTTCAGTTATCCACTGCCAGTCTTCCCCCGCATTATTTTTAGTAAAAGTCACAGACAGGTTGCTGGCTTCCATGAATGCTTTAAATATGGGCACAACATTAGTTTTCTTCCAAGCTTCTGGAGCTTCTTTCCAAAACTTACTGAAAATCAACATTCAGATCTGGCAATCTCCTCAATACGGCCTTTTAAAACTCTTGGATGCAAGTTATCTGGACCTGCTCATTTTAAAATGTCTAATTTTAGTAGCTGCTGTTTATCACTGAAATACTTGTGGAATAGAAGGGGTGTTATCATCCTTTTGATATGATTCTATCATCTGTTTTTTCCCCAAATACAGAATGGAAATATTTATCAAACACTTCTGTCTTTTTTATGTTACTATTGATAATTCTACTGTTTTCAGCTAGTAAAGAGCCAATACCCTTGTCAAGATTCTGCCCTTTTATGTCCAGTTCCTTTTAAAAATATAAAATTAAAGAAAATACTTGTTTAGATGCTATGGAGTATTTTAACCCAAAGATTAGAGCATTAAACTGGATTTTAGGAGACCTGGGCTCTATTCCCAATTCCCGAGGGACCCGAGCAGTTCCGGCCAGAAGGGAGCACGGGGCTCCTATGGCTCCTTTCTGGCCAGGACAGCGCTCCAGCTGATAGGGATCCTCTGGGGGTTCCCTATCAGCTGGAGAGCAGTCCCGGCCAGAAGGGAGCCCCACGGTCCCTTCTCCCCGGGACCTGAGTGGTCCCAGGGAGAAGGGAGCTGAGACGTACCGCTAGCGGCTTCCTGGGGAGAAGGGAGCAGGGGCTCCCTTTTTCCCCTGCCCTAAGTTGACTTACTTTGTAAGTCGATTTAGGGCATCCACACTGGCTTAAGTCAACTTAAGAAGTTAACTTAAGCCTTAAGTCAAGTTAAATCTAGGTCTAATTAAGTCAACTTAAATTTTCCTTAAGTTGACTTAAGCAGCAGTTTAAGTTGACTTAAGGAAACTCCAGTGTGGATGCAGAGTAAATTAAATCGACTTAAGCCTGCTTAAGTCGACTTAATTTACTAGTGTAGACGCAACCTATGATACAGAGAATCCACCAGTAAGTGAGCCATGCCCACTATAGAGGAAAGGGAAAACCTCCCAGAGCTCTATTCAGTGTGTCCTGGGGGAAAATTTCCTCCCAACCCAAAATATTTCAATCAATTAAACCCTGAGCATGTGGGCAAGTCTCACCAGCCAGTC
>ML685797.1:4635196-4684796 GCA_007922175.1 Pelusios castaneus
GCCGCCACCCGATCCCCCAGCTGGGCTCAAAGACATATATGTCAATTACACTGCTCAGCAGAGCAGTGAAATTGACATATTTGACAGCTCCAGTGTCCCAGAGTGGCATGGATTGGCACTCTGGGACATTTCCGGAGGCCAATCAATGCGCGGGAAAGGTGCACACGAGCACAAAGGCGCAGCAGATGATCCGAAACAGCTGTTACCACTCTCGGCGGAGTGGTGGTTGGAATGCGCAGCAAGAAGGCGCTTAGTGCGCAGGAACAACATTTCACGTCTGTACAGTTCGCTTATTAACGCACGGTAATGATTTTTACTGCGGATTACGGTGCTCGTGTAGGCAAGCCCTCACACATTCCAACGTCCTCCCATCATTTTTTCTGTATAAACGATGTCTCTGTGACACAGAGGCTCCTAGGCAAAAGGTCCTGTGTTCTTTGCAAACAATTCTCAGCTCAGACCTGACAAACTCACTACTCCAGAGATATGTCTTACAGGATATTTATCCATAAAGAGTAACATGTAAGCTTGAGAAGCTCATAACTTGTCAAAATTCCTACTCATTATGAGATTTATGTATGGATAACATTTAAGAAATAATGTATTTATCTTGAAAGTATGCTTTATGGAATTGTAAAAATTAGTCACCAGGGGATAATATGTCTCAGTAATGGCCCATTCAGGAAGGAGGGAATTGCCACCCCATTCTGTTTAGCCGGTGATGCAATGCAAGGTTCAGTCGTTCAGCCTTGCTCAATTCAAAGACTTTCAATGGAAAGCCATCAGAGGCAATGCAAATGCTCAAACCCTCTTAAAGATTAAAAAAGGAACTTTACAATAAGACAGGGGTTTGCCCTGTCTATGAATAGAAACAAAAGTCTTTTTCAGTAAAACACAGGGGAAGGAGAGGTCCTCTGAATCCTTTTAGGAGACACCTTGAGGAGAAAATTGCTCTAATAAAAAAATGGATCCTGTTCTGGTGAAGCCATCCAAGTCTGAAACAGACTGACCTTTCTGCGGGGGTAAGGACAGGGCTTTTTTATTAGGTAGGAATGTAACTATTGGTAAGTGTGGATCCAGGTTCATGTTACGAATTTGGCTTTTACTGTAATCATTTGTTTTACCCCACTCTCTTGTTTAGAATTAAATCTTTCTTCTTTCGTAAATAAACCTACTTTTGTTTAATTAAAAGCATTCACAAGGGCTGTATGCTATGCAGGAGTGATGGTTTAAGGAAAAACAGGTTAACAGAAATATACTGCTTCTTTAGTGGCAAGGGATTTCTATGAATACCCAGTGTCAGGGGCTAGATATTCCAGGGTAATGATTCAAAAGGACTTGTGGACTGGGGCACACATTTTGTTAACCTGCATGGTGAAGACAGGGCTTCCATAGCCCAGAGGAGAGTGAGTGAGAGTGGCTGAAAGGTTGATGGTCAGATAGCAGACACCCAGCCAGCTGACACCCAGCCAGTCACAGGTAAGACTCCTTCATGCTCGGGGCTGTCATCAAGGATGGAAGGGGGCCCAGGGCAGGCCAATCGGCCTGTGGGAGCCCCACCCCCCACCATTAGGGTGGAAGGGCTGCCCTGGGCCTGTCTGGTCTGCCCCTGGGGTCGGGCCAGCATGTCACTTTGCTCCAGTGGGTGGGGCAGGAAATGCTGCCAAAGCGCAGTGCCCCCCGTCGCTGAAGGCAGGATGGGGCCCAAGGGGGCAGCACAGGGCCCCCCCCACCCCATGGCCCAGGGCAGGAGTCCCGCCCCCCCCCTTCCCCTCCCCCCCCCCCCCCCAAGGAAGGCCCTGTTTATGCTGAAGCAAGGAGTAACAACATGCCTCTCAGTGCTGGGTGCCCAGGGAACTGTCAAAGCTCCCACTCCATTCTTCCAATTTTCCAAAGGGCCAGCTTCCCAATGGGGAAATTATTATAGCTAGCTACAGACCCCTTTCTGCCTCTTCTCTCCTCAGAACTCTCTCTCTCCCTCTATCAATTTGCTGCACTATGCAACCATGCCGGCAGTGAACCAGTACAGTGGTCAGCAGGGGATGGAGACACAGCAGCACTACAGTAGATAGGAGAGAGAACGGTCCACATACTCATGTATTTTTGCATCAGTACTGCAGATAAGTATGAACAGGGGTACGGGCCAAGAGAGTAGAGGGTGGATATGTGAGTGGCGAGAAAGATACCTGACAGCTCTGTAGGAGTTTGATACAGCTGCTTCACAGAAGACTTCCTCAGCAACATCCTCTATAAGGTAATATCAGCTTAGCTCAGGCCCAGACAGGAGGCGCTGCATACATAGCGATCCAATTGGAAGTGCAAAGAATACAAATAACTTGCTGAGATTTGCAAATTAATTGTCCTAATGAAGGTCAATGGGTTTGTTCTCCTCTGAATCCTTAGCAGGTTCTTCAATACATCTCTGGGCTTAAAGGAGAAAAAAACCCAAACTTGAAATCCGACTGTTTCCACAAAGATACAAAACATATTTATGAACCAAGAGTGATTAGTTTTCATTTGCTCTGAGGAACAGTGCAATTAAGAGTGCTAATAAAGCCCAGGAACAGCCCTTTCCCTACATCCATGTGCTCTTAAAGCTTCCTTAATGATCCCTTTGTAAAGCTGATTGTTATTGTCATTCCCCAAAGCAGGAGACTGACACTTTATCAATATCACAACATTTCAAAGAAACATAACAGGAAATAGCACTTTAAACCATGTTTATTAAACACAGAATTAAACTGACAGTTAAAATGCCAACAATTTAAACAGATGCTCATTTCATACCAGTTCTTGTCAAACTATTTGTTTCAAGAGGTCGCAACCATTCATCCAGAGCCAAAGCAGCACTAGTTTTACACCAGATGATTTTAAAGAGACATTATTCACTTTTCCTCATAGTTGCTCTAAAACTTCATTGCACAATTTTTATTATATGCAAATGAGTAGCATCTGATTAGGTCCTGAGGCAGCTTCACCTAGGTGTTCATAGGAATAGCAATGGGAACTGAGTAAGAATATTTCAGAACTGAAGTATATTTTTCCTTCGGGGACACCACCATTTGATTTTGACATTTATTTGTCCTGTGCTGTAAAGGACAAATCTACAATTACACTTTTTTTCTACCGTGCAGTGGGCACAGTGTCGGAAAAAATTAAATCAAAGATAGTGTGTTCTCACCAAAAAAAAAAAAAAAAAAAAACCCCACCAAGCTCTAAAACCAGACATACAGAAAATATCCACAGGGAAAAGCCATATTGTGTTAGGCCAGTGTGTGTGACTGAGCAACACATACTGGGAATGTATTTTACACAATTTAAGCAAGTCACCAAAATGCAGACGACAGGAAAAATAGGGGGAGAGACATCTTTTTTTTCCTTCCACTTTTGTAAGCAATACACAGTGGAGAACAAATCATAAATGTTTGGACTTATTACAATTTACCTAATCTATTTGTTAAGGTGGGGTTTATTTTGGAGGGAGGAGGGGTTAGTATCTATGTTTTTTATTTTGTTAATTTAGTGAGTATAGCTTTAGCTCAATGGTGCAGAACATTAATGTTCCTTCTTGCATTTCAATTATATTACAATCTATTTTTAACATCAGTATTGATACACAGTATACAATTCTTTACTCTTAAGCTCCAATGGCACAATTCCGAAATCATGTAAATGAATGTATTCACCTTTTACTAGGAGAATGTCTGGAAATTAGTAAGACAGAAAGCAATTTATGAGCCACAGTCACGTTTTTCCAGTTCATGGAGTCCCAACCCTACTGCAAGCAATTACCTTAACCTCACTTTACGCTTCTGAAAAGTACGTAGATGAAAACTGATGGGGAGTCATCCATAAATAGTTATCTCATTTTTAGGATAACAATATGCATTTACTAACAAACAATCTTCAGTGTTTTCCTCTATATCAAAAGGCCCCAATGTTTCCTCAGCCGAACACTCCTTCTTTGTAGCCTTGTTAGTCTAGGTCAGCAGAACAAACAAGGAGTCCTGTGGCACTTTTAAAGACTAACAAATTTATTCTCCCACAAAAGTTCATGCAATAAATACATTTGTTAGTCTTTAAAAGTGCCACAGGACTTCTTGTTTGTTATACATTCCCCAATCCATTCAGGGTTTTAAGAAGAGCTGTGTGAGACATTTGGAGTGAAACCAGAAATTAAACAAAACTGGTAAAGGACATCGTTAAATCTTTAAACGCAGCCTCTGAGTTTGTCAAAAGTTTCATGTCCTTTCCAGGGAACCTGGATTTGTGGTTGGAGTAAACCTAGGCTGAACTACAGTATCATGATACCTAAAGTTTTAGTGCAAAACCTAGTGAAAACTGGCTGAGTTTCACTTTGAATTTTTGGTGTTTTTTTAACTCAAGGTGAAAATTCTGGTGCAAACCTATGTGAATTTTAACCATCACTGTATTTTGCGCTCCCCTGGTCACTTAACTAGTGTTGATGAATTAGCAGATTTGCAGGTGGGGGAGCAAAGCTAGTTATTAGAGCACTTTACGTCCTTCCTTTATTAGGCTCTGATCCAGCAAAACACTTGAACAAATGGATAAGTTTAAGTTCATGAGTAGCCCCACTAATGTTCATATGTTTGAATTACATACTTGCATCAAGCTATCCACAGTAGTTCATGACCAAGAGTGCCAACCTGATGGCAAACTATTAAGAAGCAGAGCACAAACCTCAAACTGGTTGTGTGTTCTGTATTTAGATTTCACCAATCAGCTTTCAAATATGAACTTCTTAAGCACTACAATAACCTTAACATAGAGCCACAGATAATCTCGTTGTGCTCTCCAGTCTATTTTGCCATGCAGGCAAGGTAGCCTTTGTGGTAGATGGTCCCTTGCACCAAAAATGACAATATTTAGTTTAGTCTCACTTCTAAAAGACCAATCACTTATCCCAGATCTCTCACCAAAGACAATGCTAACAGGCAATCCTATAATAAATTGAAGATTTATGAACTAAGAAATGAGAATTATTTACAAGGTTAAACCAGGTAAACATACACACCCAAATCAATTTATGTCTTAGGTTTCAAAAAAAACCAAGCAACCAACCAACCAAAACAAACAAACAAACAAACAAAAAACCCAACGCAGAAGCTGCTGTAATTTGCAGGCTCTAGATCAGGGGTCCTCAAACTTTTTAAACAGGGGGCCAGTTCACGGTCCCTCAGACTGTTGGGGGGCCATACTATAGTTTGAAAAAAAACAAACAAATTCCTATGCACACTGCACTGCACTGCACAGGCATTAATTGAAGATAAAGTGATTGTAAATAGAAATAATTAATTGTGTTTAATTAATTTAATTGGAATGAATTTTGAATTGAAATTTAATTTTTAGAAAGGTTTTTATTTAAAATTAATTTTTAAAAAGCTTTTTAAAAAAGAAGGGAGAGAAAGAAAAAAGAGAAGGAAGGAGGAGAAAGAAAAAAGTAAGAGAAAGAAAGGAAGGAACCAAAGAAAGAAAGAGCAGGAAGGAAGGAAGGAAGACAGAGAAGAGAAAAAGAAAAAAAGGAAAGGAAGGCAAAGAAGAGAAAGGAAGGAGGAGAAAGGAAGGCAAGAAGAGAAAGGAAGGCAAAGAAGAGAAAGGAAGGAGGAGAAAGGAAGGCAAGGGAGAGAAAGGAAGGAGGAGAAAGGAGGGCAAAGAAGAGAAAGGAAGGCAAAGAGAAAGGAAGGCAAAGAAGAGAAAGGAAGGCAAAGAGAAAGGAAGGCAAAGAAGAGAAAGGAAGGAGGAGAAAGGAAGGCAAAGAAGAGAAAGGAAGGCGGAGAAAGGAAGGCAAGAAGAGAAAGGAGGGCAAAGAAGAAGAAAAAAAAAAAAAGAAAGAAGCTGAGGCCGCTGGCGGCGGGGACCCGAACACGGCCTCGGCAGGCAGAGCAGACCCCAGCACCTGAGACCGATCATGGCCCCGTGCCGGGAGACCAAGGCTGTCGGCAGACCGGAGCCAACCCCAGGCTGGGAAGTCGAGGCGGCTGGCGGGTGCGAGCCCGGGAGCCTGCCCCAGCCGCATGGGGCAGGCAGGCAGGCAGGCGCACATGCCCTGGCCCTGAGCCTGCCTGCTCCGCCCTGGGGGCAGGGAGGGCCAGCCCAGAGGCCGGGTCCAGCTCGGATCTCCGCGGCAAACCGCAGCCCCGGAGGTCTAGAGGGGGCGGTGGGGGCTGCCAGCCTGCACGGGGGTCTGTCCATGCTGCGCGGGGGTTGCAACGGCCACTGCACGGCCGCGCACCCACGCAGCTGAGGGAACACTGCCCTCCACCCCTCCCAGCCACCACCAGTCTCCTTCTCCCCATGTTCCCTCCACCCCTCCCCAGCCACCACCAGTCTCCTTGCCCCCATGTGCCCCCCACCCCTCTCCAGGCCTCCCTCCAGCTCCTTCCCAGCCCCCTTACCTGGCCGGAGTCTCGGAGCTGCAGGGACGGCCGGCAGAGCCTCTTCTGGGCCAGGCCGCTCCCACCCTGAGCACGCTCTATCTGAGCATGCTCAGGGCGGGAGATTTGAATCTCCCCAGCCCGGCCGCAGCAGGAACACTAGCAGGGACCCGAACGTGGCCCCAGCAGGGAAGAGCAGATCCCGGCAACGGAGACTGATCCTGGCCCCATGACGGGAGGCCGAGGCTGTCGGCAGAGCTGGGCAGGGTCGGCTCCGGGGCGGGAAGTTGAGGCGGCCGGCGGGTGGGAGACTGGGAGCCTGCCCCGGCTGCAGCCACCCCGCTGCCCCGGCCGCATGGGGCAGGCCGCAGCAGGGGCGGGGACCGGGTAAATGTCCTTGGCGGGCCGTATCTGGCCCGCGGGCCGTAGTTTGAGGACCCCTGCTCTAGATGTTCTTTAGATCTAATCCTTGCTGAGCAGTTTGCTTATTCTTAGAAATTTTGTCCTCTCTAAATTCCAAGCAGCATAGCGATGCAGTTACCTCCAGTAAAGGATTTTTATAACCCCAAAGATTAAACTGATGATACAAATGTTGGTGCCTGTCTCCTTTTCATAGGTGTAGTGAGGGACAATCAACAAAGACTTTGCCTTTCATGTCTCACAATGGCATCTTTGGTTTTGCTGGGCCTTCTTGTGTGCAGAAATAGCACTTTACATTAATTAATACTACTTTTCAGTCTGGTGAGTTACACAATTACAAAGGTTTACAAAGCAAATACTTCAATATAACTTTGTACCATAGGATACAGCTGCTATAAGTGAGATCAATATATGCCGCATCTTACAAGCATTTCACCAAGTCTAAACACTAATCGCATTCTAAAAAACGTAATGTCTATTTTAACAATGCTAGCGCACAGGTGAATCAAACTAGTTTCCAGCTGTGCAACTGTCTGTATTCAATGAGGTCTATGGGTCTTAGAATCTTAGAATCATAGAAGATTATGGATGGAAGGGACTTCAGGAGGTCATCTAGTTCAATTCCCTGCTCAAACCAGGACCAACTCCAACTGAATCATCCCAACCAGGGCTCTGTCAAGCCACACCTTAAATCCTCTAAGGATGGAGATTCCATCACCTCCCAAGGTAACCCATTCCAGTGCTTCATCACCCTCCTAGTGAAAAAGTTTTCTTTTTAATACCCAACCTAGACCTCCCCCCTGCAACCTGAGACTATTGCTCCTTGTTCTGTCCTTTACCACCTCTGAGAACAGCATAGCTCCATCCTCCATGGAATCCCCATTCAGGTGGTTAAAGGCTACTACCAAAGTCTCACTCATTCTTCTCTTCTGAAGACTAAACAAGTCTAGTTCCCTCAGTCTCTCCTCCTCAGTCATGTACTCCAGACACCTAATCATTTTTGTTGCTCTCTGCTGGACTCTTTCCAATTTCTCCAATCCTTTCTGTAGTGGGGTGGAAGGGGGGACAAAACTGGACATAGGACTCTAAATGAGGCTTCACCAGAGCTCAAAGGAGGAGAATAATCTCCCTGCATGATCTGCTGGCAATGCAGCCCACCATGCTGTTAGCCTTCTTGGCAATAAGAGCACCCTGTTGATTCATATCCAGCTTTTTGACCTCTGGAATCCCCGGAGCTTTCTGCAGAACTGGTGCCTAGCCAATCAGTCTCCAGTCCATGGAAGTTCATGGGATTCTTCCATCCTAAATGCAAGACTATGCCCTTCTCCTTACTGAACCTCATCAATTTCTTTTGGCCCAAGCCTCTAAATTGTCTAGGTAACTCTGCATCTTATCCCTGCCCTCCAGTGTATCTAGCACTCCTCCCAGCTGAAGTGTCATCTGCAAAATTCCTGCAGGTGCAATCCACCTCATCCTTCAGATCGCTAATGAAGACGTTGAAAAAAATGAGCCCCAGCACTGACCCCTGGGGCACTCCACTTGTTACTAGCTGCCAACTAAACACAAGCCTTTGATCACTACCCATTGAGACTGATGATCTAGCCAGCTTTCTATCCCTCTTATAGTCCATTCATCCAACCCAAACCTTGTTAATCTGCTGATAAAAATATTGTGGGAGACCGTATCAAAAGCTTTGCTAAAGTCAAGCTATATCACCTTATTGCTTTCTTCACATTCACAGAGCCAGCCAATCCATGCTGACTGTTCCTGATCACCTTCCTCTCGTCCAAGTGCCCCAAAACGGATTCCTAGAGGACATGCTCCATGATTTTTCCAAGGATTGATTTGAGGCTAACCTTCTTGTAGTTCTCTGGATCCTTATTCTTCCTTTTTTTAAAGATGTGCACTATATTTGCCTATTTCCAATCATCTGGGACACCTCCTAACCCCCTCCCCACAATTGCCATGAGTTTTCAAAGATAATGGCCAATGGCTGTACAATCACAACAGCCAACTCTCTCAGCAGCCTCAGATGCATTGTATCCAGCCACATGGAATTGTCCCTGGCCAGCCTTTCTAAATAGGTCGGAACCTCTTATTTAACACAGAGGCAAAAAAAAAAAAGCATTGAGTATTTCAGCTTTTTCCACATCATCTGTCACTAGGTTATCTCCCCCATTCTCTAAGAGGCCCACACTTTGCCTGACATTCTTTTTGTTACTAACATACCTGTAGAGACCCTTCTTGTTACCCTTTACATCGCTTGCTAGCTGCAACCCCAATTGTGCTTCGGCCTGCCTGATTTCACTCTTGCATGCTCGAGGAATATTTTTATATTCCTCCTTAGTCATTTGACCAAGCTTCCACTTTTTGTAAGTTTCCTTTTTGTATTTATCTCAATGAAGACTTCTTTGTTTAGCCAACCTGGTTGCCTGCCATATTTTTTGCATATCGGGATGCTTTGTTCCTGCACCCGCAATATGTTTTTTTTTTAAATACAGTCAGCTATCTTGGACTTCTTTCCCCCTCACATTAGCTTCCCAGGGGATCTTGTCCATCAGCTCCCTGAGTCAACGTCTGTTGTTCTGAAGTCCAGGGGCCATATTCTGCTGTTCTTCTGTCTTCCTTATATCAGGATCCTTAACTCAACTATCTCATGGTCACTGTTACCCAGGAGATGGCTCCTGACCTGCCAAGCGTCACAACTTGCTTAAATGTTTTGCTTAATCCAAGGTTTAGTTACTAAAAAGAGAACAGTCTATATGGAAAATAAACACTGCATAAATATATATGTTTATAGTTTAAGTGAATTTGGTGCATATAAAAGGTGCTAGATTAATAGTACTATACGCAGGTGTTGTCTGTTCCTAGAAGACACAGAGCTAGGACATTCCCTGTACTGCTGTCAATGTGCCTTAGAACTGGTCTGAAGAGTCCACGTTCAAGAAGGAAAAAGTATGTCATCTGCATCCAGGGATACAATGCGGATATCCGCAGAAAATTTCTTGCGGATGCAGATGGGATACAGATCCATATATCTGTGCAGGGCTAGAGCCCTGAAAATCTGCAGATATCTACATCCACGGACCATTTCTTGCAGATGCAGATCCACATATTTGTATCCACACAGAGCTCTAGTCATCTTTTTGGTCACTGGCAATAGATTACTAACAATGTTAACAGTTATGGTGGTTTTTGTGATAAGTGAAAGTCGTCCCAGTCTTCTTGCTTGAAATAGGTTAGTTCAGGAATGACTAACCTATTTTGGACAGGGTATTCAAGCATCCAGAAGATGGTATGATTTTTGGTATATATGCACTTTGACTACATTCTCATTCATGCACTAGGGGTGAGAAAGGGTTGCTCATCTAGCTTAGCTAGCCATATCCCATTAGACATTATCCAATCCTTGACATACTGTATAGTCTCTTTTTTTCTATATGAGATAAGCTTATATCTTAAGAATGCTTGTAGAGGAAGAAAACAGAACACACTGTAGCTTATAATGTTTCCCCTAAGGTAGCTTGCTCAGAATTTGACCTCCATCTTTTCAAAAATTAGAATCACATATTTCTAAGATCTTACATAGGAGACCAGAAAACCCATATTTGCTCTTCAAAACTGTGTTCCTTCATAACAATTTATTAAAATATTTAGGATTTTAATGCCAGTATTTTAGTGTAATAAAACTTTTAGTGATTTCCTAGTATGTCTTATTAAGACTTCAATTCCTTATTTACATAGCTGATGTCCCCCAAGAGATAGAGAAGCTTCAACTTAATTATCCATGTAGCTGTAAGAAGTCTTGTTTTGTTGGTAAGAACTCTCTAAATGAAAACTAACAGTTATTAAATATTACTTTCAGTTACCAAAAGCAATCAAAATGTATTACAAGAGGCACTAAAGAGATGCTTAAATGCAATCCTTTTTTCAACTAAATAAAATGTAAACCATTATATGACCTACCAAAAAAAAAAAAACCCCCAGCAAAAACTAAAAAGCAAAGGCCCATCTTTAGACACACTCCAAGTGATATAAAGACACCTCCAGTGGCATGTAAGAACACCTTGGGCCTGACTGTCTACCTTACTTGGCATCTTGTATAGTCATTTACACTTATATAAATTTGCTCCCATTTAAGTTAATAGTAAATCTCCCATTGACTTCAGTGGAGCAGGATTAGACTTTCTGTGACTACACAAGATTCAAAGCCCTAAAGGGTCATGAGTGGGAGACCATAACAAAACAAACACTTCCAAAAAGAAATGTAACAAAAGCAAAGGTATCTAGATGGCCCATGCGTTTCACCAAAACAGAGTTATAGCAAGGAGGCATCAGAGAAGTAGAGTCCAGTATATTATGTTCATTTTAAACCAAAAGCATCTTGAAAAAGTATTTCACTGAATCATGGCAAGAAGAAGGCGATAAATGGCAAGCATAAAGTCAACTTCAGTTCTAGTCTCTTCTATACAGGGTCTAATTCTGCTCTAACTCCTGTAGGATCTGATTTCCTTCCAGTATTGCATTGAGCAACATAACTCACAAACATCAGGTGTAGTTCATTCTCTTTCTCTCTCTCTCGTCTTGTGTTGCAGCTGGCAATTTACAAGTACAGATTTCAGGTGAAATAATTGCTCTGGGTATATTCCAACAAATGAACACATGCCATCTATTTCTCAAGGACTCCTCATGGATTGCATGTGAGACAAATGCATCCTTTTTTATTAAGAATTAGAGATTGTTTCCAGCATATTGTATGCATCCTATAATTCAGTTACAAAGAGTTTGAATAAAATGTGAATGGTCTCCTCTACAAAGAGAACAAGTTTATTTCACAAATGAGCCTTGGGATTCATCAAGAAACAATTAGATATTCTCTTGGGTATATTAAAAGGGACAAAACTTGAAGGCACGGTGGCCTTTCCTTATGTTGCTTGTTCTCATATTCACAGAGCAGTAAATGAAAAAAGCCATAAAATAACACTTATCAATATATATAAACAAAACAATTTGCAATTATTTCTATTTAGTAAAATAAAGCATGGAAAGCCATTTATACTACTTTACAGGAGGTCAAGGAAAGCAATCCTTAACAAACTGCAATTATTCTATTCACTCAATATTTTTGTATATAAAATGAAAAAAAAAAAAAAAAAACAGAACAAATCTATTGGCTTCACAGTAAAGTATAAAGAAAGGGACAGATACATATTAATTTTTCCTGTGTATAAATATATTAACATGAGTAAACAAAGGTAAGACCTAAATTTTCTGTTAACCAACAGTCTTAGTGAAGATTAGAAAATACATCTGAAACTTTCTCTTAATTTACCTTTAATCATATCTTTGTTTTATTGTGATAAAGACAGTTAAAATGACACATGTTCAGAGTCCTTGGAATGCAAAACCATGCAACCCTTAGGCAGAGCTATCATTTACTTCAAAGGAGAATGTGGCTATTGTAACTCAGAAATGATCCTTTCTGGCTGAGGCATGGAGCAATGTTGATAGACAACTGCGAACAGAGTCATTTCCAGGCCTCCTCACTGAGGTCTGGTCTACACTAGACAGTTTTGTTGACAAAAGGTAACTTTGTTTTGTTTTGTCAACATAATAAAACCACCTCAACGAGAGGCATAGAGCTTTTTGCGACAAACTTTTAGTGACAAAGCTTCAGTGCAGACACTGCTGTATGTTTTTGTCGCAGCAAACGGCCTCTGGAAATATCCCACAATGCCAATTCTGGCCACTTTGGAAATCTGTTTGCACTCTGTTGCTCTGCAGCCACCTGCCCTTCCCCCAGTCGGTGTGGAGAGCTTACATTTCATCTTCCCAGCTGATCATGGTGGCTCCGCACAGCAAATGCTCTCCTGCTTGGAGCACAGCAGTGCTACGGGATCTGAGCAGCATTTGTGTGGAGTCTACCAGGCAGTCCCAACTGAGATATAGCTGCAGGAACTTTGATACCTATGGCCAGATCTCTCGTGCCATGGCTAAGAAGAGCTCTGACTGGGACATACTGCAATGTCGAACTAAAATCAAGGAGCTGCAGAAGAGCTACCAGAAGGCCAGGGAGGCAAATGTCACTCTAGTGTGGGGCCAATGAGCTGCCACCTCTACAAAGAGCTGTAGGCTATCCTCACCACCACCTGCACCCCCAAGATGTCCATAGATACCTCTGCAGTACAAGGGCCCTGGATACTGGCCTGAACCCCGAGGAAGAAGTCAATGAGGAAGTGGAGCTGGAGAGTGACCCGGAGCCAGAAACCAGTTTGGTTGAAGAGGCTGATAGTCAGGGACTGTTCTCAACTCCAGAAGGCAACAGCTAGCCTCAGCCATTTAGCTCAGGCACTCAGGATGCAGGAAAGAGGAGTTCTGGTATGTGTCTGGAAGCTGATGCTGCTGGCATACTGGAGAAATAGGAGTTTTTAGTTTTGCCACAACATACAAGTACATGATTGGATAGAAGAGCACAGGTGTAGCTGTGTTTTTATGTGCTTTCTCGTACCTTTGCATATCTAAGCAGTATGGTTAAGAAGTACTGTAGTGGGGATTTCACAGTCATCCTCTGCTCTGATCTCTAGGAAACTTTTTTAGAGGACTCCCCAATTCCTTAAGTCGACTTAATGAAAGCTTAAGTCGACTTTATAACTATCACTCATTAAGTCGTCTTAACCCTTAAGTCGACTCCTTAAGTCGACTTAAGGACGGTGTGGACATGGAGTAACCCTTAAGTTGATTTTATTAAGTTGACTTAAAGGTGGTTACGTCGACTTAACAAAGTGGACTAAGTCGACTTAAAGTTAAGTCGACTTAGTCCACTTTGTTAAATCAACTTTAATAAGGTCGATTTTAAGTTGACTTAGAGTCGACCTTATTAAGTTGACTTAACAAAGTCGACCTAACTTTTTCTAGTGTAGACATCGCCAATAATGGTTTTGTTCACTTTCTTTTTCTTAGATAGATGTGACTTTCTCAGCCATGAGCTATATGCCAGTGGCCCACCTGAAAAAGAAAGTGACCCCAAAGAAACAAGGAGGACATGTTTCAGGAATTCTTCCTGGCCTTTGAGGCATCCAAAAGAGAGAAAAGGGCATGAAGACAACTGATATCAGAACCTTAGAAGATGGATAGACAGAAATGGAAGAAGAACAAGGAGAAAATATTAGCTGGCCATGAACACGTGATCAAGGCCATGGAGCTTCTAAAGAGCAGTGTCATTGGAATTCATGCAAGCTTTGAGCCCCGCTTCAGCTGCAACAGAACTTCTTTTCCTGCACTCCACCAATTCCTCCAACATATGCCTACCAAAATCAAGGACCATCTCACTACCTCCTTCATTCCACCCATTCAGACAGCTCTGACAATAACAGCTGGACTTACATGTAGCTGTCATGGGGACATTGCTCCTAACTGCTTTCTCCCCTCTAGTATTTGTTTGTCGTCTGTACTCTTTTGTCTTTAATAATAGAAGTAAGCTGTGAAAAAAGAAGCACTCTTTATTTATATGTTGAACATGTGCACCTACCATTCACACACATGTATAGAAGTCATAAAATGTCACAGCACCATTTCAAAAAACATTTTATGGGCTCACATTGTCAAAATGGGCCCTCAATGCCTCCTTTATGTATATGGACACCTGTTGTGCCCTTCTAATACCCCTGGCATCTAACTGCTCATATTCAGATGCAAGGCAGTCCACCTCAGTGGTCCATCCAGGGACAAACTTCTCACCCTTAGCTTCACATAAATTATGAAGCACACAGCAGGAGGCTATAACCACAGGAATATTGTCCTCATTTAAATGTATCCTGCCATAAAAGTGTCTCCAGCACTTCTTTAACCTGCCAAACATGCATTCTACGCTCATATGGCACCTGCTCAGCCTATTCTTGAAGCTGCTGTCCATGTTGCATTATTATTGCTGCTGTCCAGGCTGCCTGTGTAAGACTTCATGAGCCATGGCATTAATGTGTAGTATGGGTCTCCCAGGATCACTATGGGCATCTCAACATCCCCTATTGGAATCTTCTCATCTGAAAAAAAAAAAAAAGTCCCTGCTTGTAGCGTCTGGTACAGGTCAGTGTTCCTGAAGACATGAGGCTCATACATCTTTCCTAACCAACCAGCACTGATATCAGTAAAACAGCCATGGTGATCTACAAGCACCTACAGTACCATAGAGAAGTACCCCTTTCTATTGATGTACTCTGTCGCAAGACGGTCCGGTGCCCAAATTGATGTGTGCGCCACAGTTGGGGAATCCCATTGCTGCAAATCCATCCACTATTTCACGCACATTGCCCAGAGAGACAGTCCTTCCCAGCAAAATGCAATTAATGGCCTGGCACACTTGCTATAATATTGCTTCAACAGTGGACTTGCCAACTCCAAACTGATTGTCAGCTTCCACACAGTGATTGTCATGCCTTTTGCAGCTCTAATTCAGGTGTCCTTGCACTGCAGGGCAAGGGCCAACTCCACACAGAGTTCCATGAAGGTGACTTTGAGCATTCTTAAGTTCTGTAGCCACTGCTCATCATCCCAGACCTGCATAACAATGCAATCCAACCACTCAGTGCTTGTCTCATGCACCCAGATGTGGCAGTTCACCGTGTGCAGATGCTCCATGAATGACAGCAGCAATGTGGTGCCATTTGTCTCCATGGCTATGTCTACACTGGCAAGTTAGTTCGAATTAAGGAAGCTTAATTCTAACTAACTAAAGCCATGGCTACACTAGGCTTTAATTAGTTTGAATTAAGGGCTTCCTTAATTCGAACTAATAAATTTGAATAGGCTATTCAAAGTAAGGGTTAATTTGAACTAGTTAGTTCGATTAACCAATGTGGCCATGTTAGTTGAAACTAATTGCTTAGTTCATACTAACCGGCCCATTGAATTCAATGCAAATCGCTAATTTGAACTAAACACTTGCTTAGTTCGAACTAATTTTTTCTAATTCGAATTAAGTTAATTCGAACTTACCAAAATTAGTTTGAATTAGTTAGTTCGAACTAACTAATTCGAACTAATTTTGGTAAGTTTAGACATAGCCCATGTTACTCAGCAGGTGAGGCTCCTCAGATTCCTGTTTCAATTTGGAGCTCATGGTGCACTGAACAACCAGAACCCTGAAAGCAACAGTGGAGAGTAAGAGTATCCATCTTTTCAGATACAGATGGCAGGTGAGCAGTAAATGGCAGGGAGCCATTGAAAAAATGGCATGAGTCACTGCTAGACAATGCAATGAATGATGGCATGAAAACAAAATGCACCTTGAGACATTGAGGCAGCACCCATGCTGCTCCACTTTCTTCTCCACAATTCCAGAATTAGTAGTGGCAGAAGTTACTTACTTGAATGGTGGGATAGCTGCCCACAATGCACTGCTCTCACTGTCAACACTACAGCACCAAGAGTGGATGCATTTTTGCAAAAAAACTGGAGTGTTGTGTGTACATGTATGAGTGCTGGAATTATAGTGCTTTTTTATCACCAAAAAATACCACTGACAAAACTCTCTAGTGTAGACAAGGCCTAAGATATAGCCTTTTGAGGGTATTTGCTGGCGTATAAAACTGTTTCCTGGAGGTACTTTCTCTTGTGCTCGGAAGGAGGGAAGTTAGGAAAATGTCCCTCCATCACTGCACTGCTAAGCTATTTTCACCATGGTATTTAGTGCAGGACAAAAATATAGAGGTAATACCTTGTGATGTACAAAAACAGCTATAGCTCTCCACCTCTCACTATGCCATTTTTTTCCTTCTCTGCTTACTCTTCTGTTTTTCCCATGAACCATTTTGTCATTATTTGGGCCTGAGAAAGAAGCTGTTATCAGGTGACAACTTTAGCAACTAGATAGGTCTCGCACTTTGATCTGAACAACTCCCAGCTGGAGTCTCATCACTACAAACACTCTGCCTTTAACACCTGAGATTCGATTCGACCCCATGCTCAGGTAGCTGCAAAATCCTTGTGGAGTAGTTGGCAGCTTATAGAGATTTAAGTTATCTCTATGATAACCAGATCTTAGCCCACTAATCTACTGCAAGCAAATCCTAAAAAGATTGACATCCTGAGTGCTCTAAACACTTACCCTATAATCACTTTACATTTGAAAAACAAATCAAATGAAAGAATGAATAGAAGTTACAGTTAATGTTTTTCATCTGTGGATATTCTTTGGATAACTCTCTCTCACTCTTCACACCTAAGTAAACATCTGAGCTTATGAAAAAGGATGATACTTAAAGAATCATACGTAGCTAGAAATGTTCAGGAGCACAGTGTAACCTGAAGAGAAAAGTATGAAAAATATTGGGAAATAAGCTTAGAAGAGACTCAGATATTTTCAAATCAAAATGATTAAAATATAATAGGCAAGGCTTTCTCTGACCCTGGCGTAGATGGTGGGGAGCCTTTCTTACTGTGAACCACAAACAAAGACCAGGAGAGATTTTCCCCATTGACCTATCCATACAGATGTATGGAGCTAGCTGACTACCAAGAGGTACTCCCTAAACTGTTGAGTTAGCAAAACACAACCCTAAAAGATGGTACAGCTTGCAAATTCTTGCATGCCAGGGAGATGGAAGAAGATTTGTCCCTACTCACTGTTATGGCTAATTGCTATAATATAGCCAAGAAGAAAAAGAACCTGTAAACCAGGCATGAAATCTTAACCCCACTGAACTGAACAGGAATTCTGCCTTTGCCTTCACAAGATCCAATGTTTTAACCCAGACTGGTAGACTGAATCCTGTCATTAGTCCTGCTTACATCTATAAAGCGATGATTCTGCAACGAGATGCATGCAAGAACAGGGTTTTGCTCCAAAATGACTTGTATGCAGGACTTGCTCCTAAATGATTTGTATGCAAGTTCCTGACTGAGAAATATTATGTTCTCTTTTCTATCTCCTGGCACAATGTCCAAAACATGTTAAGAACTAACTGAAAGCCTACAAAAATGGTTGCAGAGTAATTCATATCATATCCCTATACATGTTCATCCATTGATGTTAGTTTTACATGATACTGGGTGCAAATGACATAACTTTGTTCTGCAGATAAAATGGAACTGACGTTTCTCATATTTTATTTGAGCAAATCTTGGGCTTGTGTCACAAAAATTCATGTACGTTATTTATAGTAGGTGAGATTATTCAGGCATTTTATTCAAAAAGTACAAAATACATTCAATCCCTGTAACACATAAAGAGGTGATCAATGTAAAATGTACTCAGAGTCAGACAAAATGGCCATATTGTGTTTCAGTGTTCAATTTACATGTGTTCCTTACAAAATCGAATGCTAGATAATGATTTGCCACACAGCTATGTTACTGGTAACTTCAGAAGGAAACTCAGGGCTGTCATTGTCAGTATGCTGATTGATGTAAAGCCTTCAGTCTCTGGGGGAAGAGTATAGCACTTCCGACTGCTTGATCCCTAAAGCAGCATTTACTATAGCCCACCTTCCTGGTCTGTGCTGCATAATACATTGCTGGATTATGGGATTTAGGGAATTGAAAGGAAGAGAATGGATGAAAAAGCCATGACCTCTCCTACACAAGTGGAATAGCTGAGTCCCTGTCTCAGGGTGCTAGAAGACACTAATTGCCATCCTAGTGCCCACTAGCCGTCAGCACCTAATTATTTACATTCTTGTTCTCATCCTGAAAATTAACTGGAAAAGTTTATATTGCATGTTTTCATCCTGGGGTAACTGATTGGGACTGGAAGCATTCAGTATCCCAGTTATCATATAAAGAAGGGAAAACAGAACCATGGAAAGGAGCACAAAAGGCAAAGAAAGAGAAGAAAAATAGTTCTCAAGGATCCTCCCTTCAAGTTTCTTCTACTAAGAAGAACCAACCAAATCTGCCAAACACTGGTTTTGAGTTCAGATCTAGATATGATTGAGTTGACATCTCTCTTCTGATTCAGATCCCTGTTCTCTGCTAGAGTGTGAAATCATATAAGTATCCACTTCAAGTGATGCGCCATGTGCTAGGGACTATACTGCTGAATGGTTCAACATCTCTTATTTAACAAGTGCTTCCAGATTTTTTGTGGGTATTCTCATTCAGTTGTTGAAAGTAAATAGTAACACACTAACAATAAAAAGAGAGAAGTAAATATTACTGATCGGTCGCTATTTCGGTAGGCTATTTCCTGGGAAGGAAATCCAGTTTGGTCACAAGCAGGTGGAGGATAACCTGAATAAAGCTGAGGCTTCCTGTTGATTATAATCTAGTGGGAGCAAACACCACCCTTGAGGAAAGAGTGAATAAGATTACAAATCACTCCAAGGCCTTGGAAAAGAAATGCACAAAGGAACAATACAGTGATCCTTTTGGTGCTAAAGTGCTAGTAAAGAAAGAAGAAGTTTGATATTGGAGACCAAGCAACGGATGCAAAAAAAAAAAAAAAAGGATTTGGGCTTTGCAGAGCACTGAAAGGGATTGTGTGATGGCAGTACATTTTGGTTCAAGATTCATCTTAAACAGAGAGATGCCAACAGCCAGCATGCACAACTTGCAAATCTAGTTATATGGGATTTAATACTATAATAGTATACTATATTTGAAGATGCAGTCTTTGTTCCACCGTGTTTACAAACTAAAAACAGGCAGTGAATAAGTGAAAGGGAAATAATGTACAAACAAAGTGGCATAAGGTGGTGATAGGTTGATTTTTCAACAAAATAAAACCCGAATGCTTGTTTTCCAGTATATATTGGATCTGACTATCCACTGCCTCGCACTTTGTGTAGTAATCTACACCTGTGCAAAGTGAGTGGAAAATACCAGCAAATTAGAATGATAGTATTTTATGCACTGGTGTGAATAGCTACATGTGACCTTCCACCCATTTCCTTCCTCGGTTAGTCAGGAGCAGGCAAAACTCACCTGTGTGCCTGGGTACCTGATGCTGTTGACAGTAAAGATGATCCTAAGAATCTCAGTGAGCTGAGAATCTTCTACCCAATCCTCTGCTGCAGTTCTTTCACTTATACAGGAAATGAACCTTGGCAGTGCCTCCACCTGGCTGGTCTTGTGCACACTCATTAGCATGCCTGGAGGGCCTCCAGGAATAAACTTGAATTGATGCAATAGTTCTAACTCAGAAGTGCCAACTATCAACAGTATACAACACTATTATTATCACACCTTGACTTAACCATTTAAAAATAACCTGATACAACAGATTGAGATTGATTTAAAATGTCACAACATATATAAATCAATTAATCAATTAACAAATGCAGAGACTAGGTAGAAGGTCCTTTCATTTTGCTCACGTTATTGGGCATGTACTTGCCAATGACACATATTGTAGCTGTTCTGAAAAAAAACATGAAGAGTAAGAAGATTATCATTTTAAAACCACCATACATAAGTGGGAACTCTCGTACACAAAAAAAGCTCATGGATTTTTTTTTCATCTCAACTGACCAGCTCTACAGGAACTTGTTTAGATGGAGCTCTTAAAGAAAAAACCCTAACATTTCTATACACAAAGCTGAGGGGGAACCCCAGGATCACTGCCATTAGACATGATGTTGTCTATCTCAGTCACATTTAAATGACTACTATATCATAAAAGAGATAGAGCATAGTGTAACAAGTAATAAAGGTAGTAACAAAGAGATTAATTTTAATTACTTGTTCCAAAGGGGAGCTGTGTTAGTCTAGTTCAGCAAAACAAACAAGGAGCCCTGTGGCACTTTTAAAATCTAACAAATTTATTTATCACATGAGCTTTCGTGGGAGAAAACCCCACTTTGTCAGAATGGGATTTTCTCCCATGAAAGCTCATACAATAAATATATTTGTTAGTCTTTACCTGTTAGTCCTGCCACAGGACTCCTCATTTGTTTTAATTACTTGAAGGGTCTTCTCTGACTCTTGTGTTCTCCATTTCTCTTTGGAAAAGTAAATAAAGCTAACTCAGTTTCTAGTTGTGGGCAGACAGATAATTACCTCTGACACATCCATGAGTTGCTAACTTCCCCCATGTATAGCAGCATCTGAATTGTTCAGCTCACATCTAATTGGTTCTGTCTTTGTCAGAAAGGAAAGGGGAGGAGGAAAAGATAAAATTTCTTTTAACAGTATTAATATGTTGTTTTAAAAAAAACAAACCTGAGCTCAGGAGTGGGATTTCTTTAGGGATGCCAAGGTCAAAAACTTAAAGCTGTTTTAGTGACAACAAAGCCCAAACAGATATAGCTACATTTGGAGAGAATATGAGTCACGAATCAGCTGTTCATGTCTCTCCTACTCCAGCCACCTCTTCAACATCTTTGGCCTCCAACCCAGCCCAACCGGATACATCATCTTCTCTGGGTCCTCCTACTTCTCCAGTACCTGTCGTCACACCGCCACCAATACCACGTTCTGGTATGGGTACACCATAAATTTGCTGTAATCCACCTAAAGTGAGAAGGCATCCCCTCATCATGGGGTAGAATAATTCGCCAGGGTTCACTTGGAGAGGGGGAAGTCTACCGTCATTTTCCAGTTTAGTGTTTATTCCTTCCAGCGGGGAGGAGGGCATTTTCATTTGAGGGGGAGGAATATGTTTTCATTTGAGGGGGAGGTTACTTGAGCCATTGGGGTTGCCATAGTGATAAATGGAAGGGTTGCTAAGTGCTTGGGAAAACCTATTTGTCTAGTCCTGCAGTTTTCTCCAGACATGCTGAATAAAGACAAGTAAGGAACTTCCAAGCCTGTTATGTCTATTAATCCTATAATATTCCTGATACATATCACTGTGTATGCTTAGAAGGGAAGTTATCTTATTTGTCACCATTTTTTCAATGCTAAAAGAAACCAGAAAAATAATGCCCTATGTAAATTACAACATAAAGCAGAGAATCAGACCTTTAAAAGGGGTATTTCACCCCATATTTGCCATTTGATATGCATATGAAAAGTTGCCCACACAATAAAATTCTGGCATGTTTCTGTGAAATTCCTACAATTATAGCCATTTATAAATATCTACACTCAAATAGAAAAAAAAAAAGACTCCCGGCAAATGTGTAATATGTGAAAGTATTTTCTGTTAACCACAAGGACTCGCATCTTTCCAAAGTCTTGATACAACTTCCCATTGAAATCCATGGGATCTGTACTCACCCTTATGGCAATCGCTTGGGCAATAATAAACTAGTCTACATACATTCATGTATCTATCATTTACCCAGGGTTATTGGACTGTCTTTTCCACCTCTTTATTATCTTTTTTCTTTCTAACCCCTATGTTCTTAACATAATTTTTTCCATGAGGAGTGACAGCAACGATCACTTGTGATGTGTGGTCATGCCCAGTCAGCAGACAGTGTGTTAGTTCTATATTTATTCAAATATCATTGACCTTTAACTGAGTCTTAGCTCAGCGAAGCCCTTAAGTACATGCTCCCACTGGCTTCAATGGGTTTTAAAGAGATATTTAAGGGCTTGACCAAATCTGGCCTTAAGAGTTCTTCTATGAACTTGTACTTCCTCTGTAGTAGAACACAGCCATAATAGCCAACCCAATGGAGACACTGATATAATGGCCCAATTCAGTTTTCAGTTACATCAGTGCAAACTAATTAATTATGGGTGTAACTGAGGGACATATTCAGCACCAGAAGTGGTAATTTAGCTGCTTGTAGGTTATCTTTGGAAGTGTTTGCATACCTGATTATACACTATTATCGAAGTAAAATTTAGATTTTTTTCCCCAAAGCAATGAAATACAGGGTTGTTTATGTAGTTGTTTTATGGAAGGTAATGGTCTTAGAGTGTTGGAAATTCTTCTGGTGTTTACTTCTTTGGAACAATATTTTCAAATGCCAGCATTCTTTTGTTTCCTTATAAATCATTAGAGATGCTTATTGTCCACTACATTGCCAGTTAATGCCATACTGTGGGAGGTTGAGGTCTTCAATATTTTGCACACCTACAGAAAGTGTTGTATCCTGAAATTAGCGAAAGCAACACATTTCAGTGTATTTCTGGGTCATGTAGTCATAAGCACTGACATCTTAATGAGCAAAATAAATTTCACTGTTATTTGGGGTTCTTCTAAGAATTGTGAAAATTAACATGAAATTATAGTTTTAAAATGCAATAATTATTTTAAACATTGTGAACTAATAAGTAAAAAGACATCTTAATTAGTTCATTGTGGTTTAGACTGAGTGAAACATTTTACCATTATGTAATTAGAATCAAGATACAAGTTATTAACATTGGCTCTCCATTTTTACATTTAAATGTTGTAGTTAAACATGGTGTCTTGGACAAGTCCTTCTAATTCATAATCTTCTACTGCATTCTAAATGATTATGATTACAAATTAAGCCCATAAAATTTTCCTCACTCTTTTACCACGGTAAGTTTTTGTATGATACCTATGCTTTCCTTTCTACTATTATTTTTAAAGGTAAATTCTCAAGAGGAATGCTGTAAAAATTCCTTAACTACTATATGAGAGTGTACAGGTAAACAAGGAACATGAAAAGAGAAGTAAGTATAACTTTGCCTAAAGAATAAATTCTAAAACAAGTAACATTACCACAGGTAAAACATGGAAGCTTCACATATACTAGATGCAGCAGTAAAAGATCTTTGACATACATTATTTTCTGAATCACTGCTGCACCTCTGCAATATGTTAACACACTGTGTTCAATGGCCAATCATAAAATGTCACAAATGTTATTGCTATCCTCCACAATATGCTATATTTAATCAGGGCAGGCCTCAGGGAGACTTTAAGCAAGTGGTTGTATGAGGCACCTAAGTGAAAGTAGCACTCTGAGATTTAAACTCTCCCATCTCTGACCCACATAGGGCACTATAACACTCAGAGTTCCAGAAACATGAAAGCTGGTGCTGTATTTCATACTAATCTCAAACAAGCATGGTCTTTGCCCTGAGAGATTTTTCCATTTTTAAAATTTCATTCCTTTTTATTTACCAGTTTTGTTTTTTATCAAGTGAAAAGCCAGCCACTATCCACTACATGTTTAAACTAAAAATTATACTGCATCTGTCTCAGATTGTTTGCCTTCCTCCAACCCTCTCAAGATTTACACCATTTGAGGCTGAGAAATCAGTCCAGAACTAACATTCTTTTTTTTTCCTCCTTAGTGTTTTTGTAGCTGTGTTGATCCGCAAACTTGAGCCAGACCAGGGAGGCAAGGTAATACCTCTGGTTCGACCAATGTCTTTTGGTAGAAAGTAGAAGCTTTCAAAGTACACCAAGTTCTTCTTCAGGTCTGGAGAAAGAAAGCAGTGTCTAAGCTAAATACAAGCTGGGACAGATAGTTAAGCATAAAGGATATCACATGTTGTAGAAGTTCATCTGAAATGGAGTCGGCAATAAGGGTTAGATTGTTACGCAAAAGTGAAAGGAGGGTTAGCATAAAGATTCGGGTTCGCAGGCAGGTTACAGATTGCTGTAATAAGCCATGAAACCAGTGTCCTTGGTAAGTCCATGGCTTTTTGTGTCTCTAGCAGAGTTATGAAATTAAGTTCTCCAGCTTGCCTTTTGTAGGTATTGTGCAGGTTTCCTTTGAGGATGGGAAATGAAAGATCAGATATGGAGTGCTCACATTGTGAAAAGAGTTTGCCCACAGATGATAAGGTTTTTTGTCTTTATCATTTTTCCTGTCTGAGTTCAATTCAAATGACCTCCTGCAACATGTTACACCTTATGCTTGACTGTCTTTCCCAACTTATGCTTAGCTCAGACGTGCTGAGGCCTGGTCTACACTAAAAAGTTAGACAACAGAGTCCTGTGGCACTTTTAAAAACTAACAGATTTATTTATTGCATGAGCTTTCGTGGGAGAAAATTCCACTTCGTCAAAGCATCTGACGAAGTGGGATTTTCTCCCACGAAAGCTCATGCAATAAATAAATCTGTTAGTCTTTAAAAGTGCCACGGGACTCTGTTGTCTTTCCACAATAGACTAACATGGCTACCCCTTTGGAATTTGACTAAAAAGTTAGTTAGCTATGTAGCTCAGAGATGTGCCCTGAGTGGTAAACTGACCTAACCTCCCATGTTGACAGAGGTAGGTCAACAGAAAAAACTCTTCCATCAACCTAGCTACTGCCTCTCCTGGAGATGGATTAGATAAGCTGACAGGAGAACCTTGCCTGTTATAAGTAGTGTCCACACTGAATTGCTACAGTGATACAGTCGCAGCACTACAGCTGTGTCACTGTAGTGTTTCAGTTATAGAAAAGTCCTGATTTCTTTTGCCAGATCTGAAGAACTGTGCAGCTTGCAAACCCAAAAGAAGTTGGCCCAATGCCTTATGTTTTCCTGTTTTTTTTTTCTTGTGAATTGCACCTTTTATTAAAGAGTTTTACAAAAAGGAAGCTATGCCTGAAAGTGTTAGAGAGTTTATGTAAATATTCAGTGATGGATCCCAAGCACAGAGGCTGTGCCCACAGGAAAATGCATGGCTGGAAAATATCCTCCTCAGCCCCAACATGGAGTAGCTGATATAAAAGCTGGAACTTGTCAGCTACCAAAAAGACAGTCTGCTGCACCCATTTATCTAGTATTGCCAATCCCAAGTGTTAAGAAAATAAAACATAAGAATGGCCGTATTGGCTATGTCTACACTGGCAGTTTAAGTCGACTTAAGGAGGCTTAAATAGACTTAAATTAAGCCGCGTACACAGTAGGCTTTCATTAAGTCTAATTAAGAAATTCCTTAAGTCGGCTTAATGAACGCTTAAGTCAACTTACTAAGAACCACAGGGTAGGTCGACTTAAACCTGCTTAGGTCAACCTAACCGTTCTTTAGTCGACCTAAGCCTAGTGTGGACGTTTAAGTCCATTTTGTTAAGTCGACCTAAAGGCAGTTAGGTCGACTTAACAAAGAGAACTTAGTCCACATCCATGGACAGCATGATTTTAAATCGACTTAAAGTCGATCTTATTAAGTTGACTTAAAAAGTCGACCTAAGTTTTTGTAGTGTAGACATAGCCATTGGGTCTGATCAATGGTCCATCTAGCCCAGTATCTGGTCTTCTGAGAGTGGCCAATGCTAGATGCTTCATAGGGAAACAGGTAATCATTAAGTGATCCATCCCATTGGCCATTCTCAGCCTCTGAAAAACAGCAAGCCCTGCCTATCCTGGCTAATAGCTGTTGGTGTTAAAAATAAGGCTAGCCAGTTGCACATCTGCTGTTTCCTCTGCAGCTGAAAAGATATTGCCCCAGTTGCTTGTCCCTGCCAGTCTGGCTCTGACTATAATAAAACTAAGCAGTAAGCATCATGCTTTAAAAAAAAGAAAAACCCCAAGGCCCAATTCCTGCAGGTGACTGCATGCTGCTGGACCTCTGACCTGTTAACTATAATGGGAATCTATGTAGGCACAGGAGTTTACATAAACACAAGTTCCAAAGGGGTAGCCATGTTAGTCTATTGCAGAAAAACAGCAGAGTCCTATGGCACTTTTAAAGACTAACAGATTTATTTATCGCATAAACACAGTAATTTAGAGGACGAGAATCTAATTATGGACTTAAACCAACTATCTAGACATTTATATTGTCAATTCACTATAATTTTCTGCTTTCTAAGAGCTAGACTGTGACATACACTTGCAGAGCCATAAAATGATACCATATTGACTTTAAACAAACTAATTTTGATTTTCATTTTTAAGAAAAATGAAAATCGTTCAAAACAAATTTTATACAAGAAAAAAGTAGAAGGGCGAGTTGTTGCCATTCACCTTTCCACAGCTATTTTCCTTCACCGCTACCATCTCCATCTTCTGTTCTGTGAAAACTATTGAGTGAGCATGCCAGGATGTTGAAATTATCCTTCCCCTGAAGAGCTCCAGAGGCACGTATACTGATAACTTTGGAGTCCATCAGATGATTAGGTGAGTATCAAATAGTCTGGAAGACTTCATTCTCTTAATGCCAGTTTCTTGTCATTCACATTTGATTGGTTGGAATTCATGCCATTTATCTTATTATTTCAGCTTTTTGTGTGCAAAAATGCTCATTAGATTTATTATAAGCTTTTTATGCTTTTTGTGTCCATGTATTATCCTGCATCTCCATAATCCATAGACAGCCATATCCAACTATGCATGTACACTGAAATATTGAGTTTTCATTGTGAAAAGGTTGGTGCTCATAAATGTGTAAGAAAGTCCTAAATCCCATTTCTTTGCAAACAGAGACTTCAGAACATTCACATTAATGGTCCATTAAGAAAAGCTCTTTCTCTCTCTCACTGAACCACAAGTCTCTTAAGAAATGACATTTGATAGGAGCACAGATTAACATCAGAAACAAATCAAGAGATTTTAAAAAGTCTCAGGCATTATGCTTCCGGTATAGTTATCAATAGGAAACTGACAATAGTACTATTGCTATTTACATATTGGTACCATGCAGGCATGAATTTGCATAATGTATTGTGGCTCTATGCTCTAGGGAGTTGCATTGTAACATATTGGTGCTTAATGAACTCTGAAAAAATTGATTTTCCACAGAGTAAATTAAGGAATGCATTATAGCTGTTAAAGCAATCTTAAGGGAAATCTGAGGTTTCCACTGCAGTACCATGCTTAGTAAGTAATAAATTACATGTTATACTTATTTGCCTTAATTCATGCTAATTTTGTCCAATTAATGTATCACAGTAATTCAGAAGCCTGTCACAGGAGAGCTAATTATTTATTGGATTTTTGTGTTCAGCTCCCTAGGAGTCTGCTAGCAAACAAACTTGCGACTGTCTTTCTGTTAGGTCCACAATGACATTCTTATGTCTTACTAGGGAGAGTAGGAGGGAGCTTTATTTTCTGGTTCAAGTTATAAAAATGAATCATTATTCACCTAAACTAGATTTTTGTTTACAAACCTGTGGCATAGTAGTGACAGATTGTCATACTGTTAGAATGAGATCCAATGTTTTTCCCCATCAAATTACTTCCTGTAAATGCCTGTACATGACAGAATTCTCATTAAAGGCATGATCATATTTTTGTAACCTAAAAGGTTCCATAGACTATGTGTGTAAAATTAAAACTCACCACTCTTTTCACTGGAACTTACAATTTTCAGAATGAATTTGCTGGAGGAAATTAAGTACAAGACACCATAGCAATTGATATCGGCTTTACAAAATAGATTTTTAACTGTGGCAGCATGTTAATTCACAGCAAAAAATGAATTATTTATTAGATTAATTTGTGCAATTCATACCTATAAATAATATGGCAGTTGCTAAATAATTTGCACAGTGATAAGATGCAGACATCAGAGTTAAGCAATAACAGATTCACCAGCTGTGAAATACCCACTATCTGCTAGAATTCTGTCATGCACAAGCATTTACAGAAACTTATTTGTTGGGGGTGGAAAGTATTAGATCTGATACTACTCTGCTTCTTCTCATGGGTAGCAGAAGAAATTTGTCAGGTGATTACCATCTTCTGCTTATATGTGAAAATAAGTGCTATTTCTTTAAATCTATAATGCAAAGTGAAGTTACCAGCAGGCAACATAAAATCATGTGATGTAACCTGACATAATATGATGCACATGACTGACTGTGTCAAAAATTTAAAGAGATTTATTATAGAAGAACTAGCTGAAAACAAAAATTACCACACTACACTTCAGTCAGTCGGCACTGATCTGCATTTGCCTATAGCCAAATATATAGTTCAGTAAATGTCTACAAGCAATATATTTTATTTTATACTTCTAGTAGCTGTTATCATCACATTAAAGGAAACTGCCAAGTACATCATAGCTTTCTGGGTTAATTTTTTTTAAACTCTTCATTTCTTGCAAAATATTATAGTAAAAAGTGGCATTGCATGCTCTTTGTCCCTATCACCAGAGCTTGTCTTCACTGACTCTGGTAGGCACCACGATGGTCCCCGGTAGACTATGCATGTTTGATGATGATGATGATGATGATGACTTCCTTGCAATTCTTGTAAAAAGCTTAAAAATAAATACACACACACACTTGCAACATTGTTTAATTTTTTATTACATTTTTAATTTTAGGGATTTTTTTGTTTTCCACTTTGGCCCTGATTTAGGAAAATATTCCTACTCAGGGAAGCATTTAAGCACATATATAACCTCAAGCATGTGCTTACATCCCATTGAAGTTCATGGAAATTATGCACATGCTTAAGTGCTCTCCTGAATCAAGACCATTATTTGTGCAACCACATTATCAATCAGCACAAAAGCTGGAAATAGCGTACTATTGCCTATTCTAAGTATAGGGGTAAGCTACAAATGTTCATCATGATGATTGTTGTATGAGCAATTTGTAAAAGGGACAACTAAACAAGGGCAGAATAACAATCTACTAATAAGCACTAGAAAGGAGAGAGAATTACTTAGAGGGGACCTTAGGTTTAAGAAAGAAAGACAGATGATTAAATATCAGAAAATCTTCTGAACTGCAAAATATATAAACTGTAAGCCACTGTCTGGGGCACATATAAAATAAGACTGTACAAAATATTAGAATATAGGGTCTGATTTGACTCCTATTTTCTTCAAAGAGCACTGGATCAAACCCACAAGGAACAATTCTTCACTAGCAGGGTTCTGAACTGGGTGTCTTAGTGGTATTTTTCCTTTTTGAGATCTATGTTTCTGTGAGTAGTCAGCATCATCATACAGGCAGAAAGATCTAAATATCCTGTCTTTGTTTGCCAAAAACTGCATAACCTGATACTGACAATCATCTAAAACATTAATCATGAAGAATGGGTTACAAAGGGCTTGCCATGTAAAATCAACAAAGTACTCGTGTACAGAATTTTTTTAAAAAAATACCTCAAAATACTTAAAACAAGCCCTGGAATTCCTGGTTGAATTCAATATTTTTAAATGTCCATGTTTATTTCCTTGTTAAACTGATATGTTTGCTTCTGCGAGATGTAGCAGAAACCTATAAACTAACTTTTGTTTTACCTAACCCAATATAAAAACATTTAAAACATCTTGGAGATAGAAGGTTGGCTATCAGAAGATAAATATTTCCTTCAGCATTCAGCTGATGCCTCAATAGCCCTTAGTAGACTTGGCCAGAAAACAAATTCCTGAGCATGAAAATTTTCACTTTTTGGGAAAAAAAAAATCATCCCAATTGATAAAAAGCAGAAAAGCAAGCTTTTATTGTGAGGCAGTATTTCCAGAAAATCTGGTTTAGGAGAACCAAAATGAAAATTTTCAGCTTGTCAGCTGCCTACCTAAAAGGTTCTTGTCAAGTTCACTTTCTAAATAGTGAAAGAGGGACTTGAACTTCAGTTTCCCACATCCCAAGAGTGCATCCTAATCATTTGGACACTCATTCTAATGCTTTGTAACTTGGTCATTCTAATACTTTCTCTGGACTAATAACTGTGTAATGATTTATATCAAGTGGAACAGATTCAACAGAAGAAACTGAGGCCTTGTACACACTACAAAGTTATTGCGCGGTAAGGCTCCTTAGCGCGCGATAACAATCAAAGCGTCCACACACTAAAGCTTCTTGTTGCGCGGCAACAGCCCTCTTGCCGCGCAACATGTAAACCACCTAAACGAGGGTGGTAAGGCTTACCACAGAACAGTTGTTCCGTGGTACAGCCTGTGTGGATGCTTTTTGCGTTGTTGACAGCCTCCGGAAATGTCCCAGAGTGCCAAACCGGGCCACTCTGGGACATTGGAGCTGTCAAATATGTCAATTTCATTGCTCTAGCTGAGCAGTGAAATTGACATCAGGGATCGGGTGGCGGCAGAAGCTCCAGTAGAGCTTCTGCCACCACCCAAACCCCTGGACTGAGCTGGGGGTCCAGCTCCGGTTTGAGCCAGCCCCCCAGCTCAGCTCCCGGGAGTTATTGCGGGACAAGTCTGTAGTGTGTACATGGCCTGAGAGAACTCTACTCCAGACTACTCCTTAAATCAGTGATCAGGGCATTCTACTGAGAGATGGGAGGCTCAGGTTCCAACCCCTGCTCCCCAACACGTAGAGAGGGGAATTGAACCTGGGTCTACCGCATCATGGAGGAGGCTCTAATCACTGGGTTAAAAGTTAGAAAGGAGGGCCACCTTTTCTTTCTCTGGCTGTGTTATGGGGTTTGATCCCAAAGATATACTGTAAGGCAGTCTCTGAGAAAGACTACCACACTGGGCCCGATAGGCAAGGGAAGGAGGGCATTACAAGCACATATACAATAGCACAAGCCATTCCTTAGCATGTCTAATTGGCTGCTGGTTTATCAAAAGGTTGCACTGATGCTTGAGTACTTGCACAAAATTTCTCTTTTCAGCATATTACTGCAAATTAACAAATACTTCATTTTGTTCTCTCAGAATTAATACAGGGAGCACTTTCAGATCTTAATATGGAATGTGTTATGGAAATGCAAACACATCATTATCTGATTATTTGTACACAGGCCATTGCAAAGCTTTCCTGACTTAACACATCTGTTCTCTGAATTTCGTAGATGATAGTTTTATCCTTCTTAAATATTTTCTGATATCATAAACCCATAAAGCCTTCCATCATTTTGTTCACAAGATTTGAAACACATTACCAATTGAAATAAAGACAGTTACGGTTCTTGGGATTTTAAATTCAAAGATTTAAGGCATTGATTTTACTCAGTTTTCTAAAATAATTCCTTTTGGAAATTGAGTGCTATGTTGTTTCTTTTAACTTTATCCACTGTAAAGTGCTTGGAGAGAGACTAGCACGAAGGGCATTGTAGAAATTTCATTGTACTCTGTTGAGACTTACCTCTGAATTTCCAACTTTTAGTTGTTACCACATTGGCAATAGTAAGAGATTCTCATATATATATTTCATATTTAATTTTTTTCTTTTCAATGTATAATAAGTATTAGAAGCATAGCAGACTATCATAGGCTTGGTCCACACTTACCATGAAATTTGGCAGTAGTCAACAGAAATTACACAAGCTATGCAAAGTAGTTTGTATAACTCCTGTAGATTTTGTAACTCCTCTTAGAATCGTAGAATAATAGGGACGGAAGGGACCTCACGAGGTCATCTAGTCCAACCCCCTGCTAAAAAGCAGGACCACTCCCACTAAATCACCCCAGTCAGGGTTTTGTCTAACTGGGCCTTAAAAATCTCCAAAGATGGAGATTCTACCACCTCCCTAGGTAGCCCATTCCAATGCTTCACCACCCTCCTAGTGAGAAAGTTTTTCCTAATATCCAACCTTGACCTCCCCAACTGTAATTTGAAACCATTGCTCCTTGTTCTGGCCTCTGTTACCATCGAGAACAGCCTAGCTCCCTTCTCTTTGGAGCATCCCTTCAAGTAGTTGAAGGTTGCTATCAAATCTCCCCTCAGTCTTCTCTTCTGTAGACTAAATAAGCCTAGTTCCTTCAGTCTCTCCTCATAAGTCATGTGCCCCAGCCCCCTAATCATTTTTGTTGTCCTCCGCTGGACTCTTTCTAATTTGTCCACATCCTTTCTGTAGTGGGGAGTCCAAAACTGGACACAGTATTCCAGATGTGGCCTGACCAGTGCCGAATAGAGGGGAATTATCACATCCCTCAATCCGCTGGCAATACTCCTACTGATGCAGCCTAATATGCCATTGGCCTTCTACGTTGCATCTTCACTGTGCTGAGCCGATGGGAAATAAGTTCCCATCCATGCAGCACTACGCCACTTGAGGGGGTGGTTTTAATGTGTCGACTTCCAGATACTTCTGGGTTTGACTGATCCTCAATTGAATGCAAAAACTTAATCTTGCACTTTCAGCAGGCACCAGTGGCATTGTAGTCATAGCCATATATACCTACATGTATGGATTTTTAAATAAATTGTTTACTTCTTTGTATATCAAAGAGTATAGTAATATAGAGAGATTATACAGAGTAGTTTGAGCAATATAGAGGAATACAAAATAGGATTTTATTTTTAAATGCAAATTTTCACTCATTAGACCATAGTGGATCTTTACAGATCAATTCAGTTTGCCTGCATTTAGTATTTTATAGATTAATTATTTTGCAATAGGAAATTTCTTTTGTAGTAGGAAAAAGATACTTTCCTGATGAATGCTTGTGCATAGGAAGTCAATTATGTATTAAAACTGTAAAGGAATATTATACAGGGAATGGATGATTGTGTATGCACGATAACTTTGAAATGAAATAACTTGGGTCTTGCTGGATTTTTGTTGTTTGTTGTTTCTATTCAAAATAGCTTCCAGTATGTGATAATGGCCTGCAAAAGTAGCTTTAAATAAACAAAAATTTCCAAGACTGAACTTTAATGATATTAAAAATAGATTTAGGAAAATATAGTTACTGAATAGAGTATAAAAACTTTGTTTATGAAGCAAAGGTCATTTAATTAAAAAAATAGTAATATATTTCCATGGGTATGCATTTTTTTCCCATAGATATCCACATATATCCTATAATAAGGTAAAGTGCATAGGGCAGACACACACTAAAAGAGATTGGCAAGAATTTCATTCTTATCATTATGTTTTCAAATGATTTGTCACGCTTTCATATTTAGTCTAGAATTCAAAGCAAGTTATGAATACCTAATACACACAGGCATAGTAATACTTTTAAAGAGATAAGTAAAACTTTTAAAATATTAGGGCTTCAGAAGAAAAGAATCGAGAGTATTAGGAAAGGTAAACATTAGCTTTGGAAGTATAAATGGAACGTTCCCTAACAAGTCTGGCAAAAGCAGTGGAAAATATTCCTCATTCAGTGTTTTTTTTTTTCCCCCTCTTCACTCGAACAAGGGATAATTTGTACAGGGATAAATTAGTGTAGCAATAACAACTTGGATGAACTACATGCAGCATTTCAATAGAGATACCACCAACATGTACTCAAACTTCACCAGGTCACTGGGAAAGCAAATTGATATATGTTGGTTATCACTAACATCAAAAAGAATAGATATATCACAGAAAAAAATCCCAGTCTATTTAAAAATTGAAAGCACTATCCCTAGCATTGTTAGTCAAAGTCTTTCTGTAAAATTGTGTTTGCTTGTACCTTTTCATTTGCTGTGAAAAGTGAGGAATTAATCCTGCAACCCTTACTCACGTGTTTAAAGGCACTCTAAGGCTTTTACTTATGTGTGTAAATATTTCTGAGAGATTCTCAACTTGAAAACATATTAAGACTAAAATAAAGATAGCTTAGCTTACAAATGGGGAGAGAAGCATAAAGAACTCAACACAAAGCACTAGACAACAAACAGCAGCAGTAAAGGCAAATGTAACCTGAACACCAAATGGTTATGTGGATTTTTATACTCATACTGCATAGGTATTAAAATACATGCTTATCCTGGTGCGTGCCTCAGTACTGTTTACCTAATCTGATCAGCCCCAGCCTGATTCAAAGTCCTTTGAAATCAATGGAAGGCTTTCCATCATTTTCAATGCATTTTATCAGGTCTTATTAATAAGCCCATCTCTCTAGTATCTATGGCAATGTCTACACCTGCTAAAATTAGTTCGAATTAGTTAGTTCAAACTAACTAATTCGAACTAATTTTAGTTAGTTCGAATTAGCTTAATTCGAACTAGCATGGCCACACTGGAATGTTAGTTCGAACTAAGCAAGCACTTGCTTAGTTCGAATTAGCGATCCCCATTCATTTCAATGGCCGGTGAATTTGAAATAAGAAATTAGTTCGAATTAACATGGCCACATTGGTTAATTCGAACTAGTTAGTTCTAATTAACCCCTTAGTTCGAATACCCTATTTGAACTTATTAGTTCAAATTAAGGAAGCCCTTAATTCGAACTAACTAAAGCCTAGTGTAGCCATGGCTTATGTGGCCTACACATAATTAAGTACAGAGAAATTCTATCCTTGAATGGACTATGCTTCCCCTTCTTTTTTCACTTAAACCTTGAATTGTTAGTTTTGCTGTTATTTTGTGAGGAGGCATTATTATTTATTTATCCATTGCCACAGTATCCTAAGTGGTTTACAGAAAAGCAAACAAAAACATAGTTCCTGCACCAAAGAAACTCATTTACTTTAACGGGACTCTGTACAGGTGAAAGGACTAGACTGCACTGAGCTTATTGTAGGATCAGGGTCTAAACTGCAGAGGGAACACAAGTGAGAATACTGAACAATAAAGAGGGAGTAGGAATAAAATATGTTATAGAAATAAGACCCTGAAGCTACTTACGCGCTTTATATGCACATCTTGATGTTTTTCCAAGTTCATCAGCAGCCGCCAAGACTTTTTCAGTGCGAGGGAGCAGACTCCCTGTATAATATGAAAGATTGTAAATCTGTGGCAATTCTGTCACAGTACTGGAATTAATTAAGGTATAAGACATTTTTCTACTGCTTTAAATGTAAAATAGTCCGATTAATCTAAATTAAAGTTAATCTAATAAACTAATTAAGTTTCTGGTAGTGGAACTTGCAGTGAGTTACAAAGGAAGATATGATTCCTCAGTTCTCATAAGCTGTAAAATGGTTGTTCATTTTTATTTAGAAGAGTTTATGTTTAGAGCTGTTTGAAAAACATTTTTCCTCTGGAGAAAATTTTGACTTTTTGTCAAAAAACAAAAAATTTTGCACACTTAATTTTTTTAAGCAAATGTGAAATTTTCTGGAGGAAAGACACTCCCTGCTACCCCGCAAAAAATTGTTTAATCAAAACCCTTGTTTTTCATCAGAGCACACCTATTTTCAGCCAGACCTATTTATATCGAATTATTTCTTCTGTCTTTCTCATCACAACACAATAATTGCAATATAATAATTTATGTTGACCTGCTTTTATTAAATGCCCATTAGGACGGAAATGTTATTCTTGGTGGACATTTGAGATTGGATTATAACAAATCTATTTTTAATCTTTTAACTACGTTCCTGTTGGTGTGGCAGGCAAGGAGAAGTAGTATTTAGAGATGTATGACAAAAATAAAGTTTAATATTAGAGTACATTAGAAAATGTGCCTTTGTCCCCATGCAAAATTTTAACTTTTTGCCAAAATATCAAAACTGAAATATTTTGACAAAAAAATTATTTCAGTTAATAAATGTCTCATCAGAGTTGTAGTTTAGATGTTTTGTGTTCCTATTTCCTCTATATAGCCTGGTTCCCAAGTCGGAAAACATCTCCATTGATGCACCTCGGTCTCCCATCATGGTGACAGAAGGAAGTTGCATCACAGAAGTCTCTCATCATGGTGCCCTGTGGGAGATGTAGTTTGGTTAGGCAGTCCTGCTCATCAAAGAGAAAGGAGACTTGAGGAAACTGCCCTACAAGTCTCATAAGGCACCATACCAAGCTATCTGAATTAAAATATTTCAGTGTTCAAGTATCTGTTTTTTGACATCAAATTGAATTTTTTCACGGAAAGTAGATATGTTTTGTAAAAAAACTTCATTTGGTCAAAAACCCAGTTTTCCAGTGAAAATTTGATGGAAAATTTTCAACCAGCCCTACTCGTTTCTTTGTTTGTGGTACTTCATTATACTCCCTCCATTCCTCCAGTTCCTACCACAGTGCATCCATAATTAAAACGAATTGTTCTTCAAAAATAAACTAATGATCATACCAATGCAATAAATGGATATCATGCCTTCAGTCTCATGGGGTTTTTATATAGGCTGGTTCCGCCGGTATATTCTACTGATTTGATTGTTCAGTAGTCAGGTTTATAATGCATTAGAAAAGAAGGAGGAAAAATTGAAGGAAACCAGCTCCTCCTTTCAGTTTTTGTAAGCTGCACAATAGCTTTTCATAGTACATTCATTAAGTGGAGAACGAGGGATGGGCTGTTGGCTGATATTTAATATTTTTGGTGGTATCATTTAAATATCACTGGTATTCCCTGTTAGCATTCTACACTGATAACATATTCTTTAGGAAGTATTTCACGGGCAGTTCTCTGGTGATGCCGGACAGAACTGTAACAGCAGCAGCAATTTTTTTTATGATCTCTAATTCAGTTACTGGAAGTTTTCTAATCTAAACTAAGTACAGGATGACTTAGAAGTCATTTTATAAGCCAACTTGTTCTTTTGTAATTTATTTTTGTGTCTGGAACTTGACTAAATGCTTAGATTAAGTCTACATCCTATTCAAAAGCCTTTAAAAAATAAATGTATTGTTCCTGAATGAATGAAAGAATTAACAGAAAAGCCAACTGAAATCCTCTATTTAGTCATACAGCAGGTATCCCATAAGCAATATGTCTGGCTGGCCAACATACCTCATTTCCTGTTCTGGAGAAACTTTTTCATGGATGACAGTGTAGGTAAATAACATCAGTCATTGATTGACTGGCCAGCTCCTCTGCTTAGACCCTGATGATATTTCATGGAGATGTCATCAGGTGTCCACTAGGAATCATATGTACAGTTCTCTGAATTGAGGTAAATTAAAAATGACTTTTGGTCACTTTTCTTCTTCTCCATCCTCCTGCTCTCCTCCAGTCATGATTTCCGAAAAACAACAAAAAAATACAAAGTCATATTTTGAATGAGATTGCATACAGGAATTTTACTCTGAATGAACTTGTTTCAATACCTCTTGTTGGGTTCAGTGGATTAAAACACTGACACGGCATATGTTTCTTTTAATACATTATGTAACACTAATTCATTTAAACTGAAATGATAGGTGTATATTAAGAAGAAAATAGTATGTCATACAGATTCTCATCTCAGCTACAGTATTGTTGATTTGGAATGATTCCACTGAAGTCAGTGGAGTTAGTTCAATGTCCTTTTACAGTTACACTTTATGGCACATTACATTCAGGTATTAAAATTTGCCACAAAAATAAATTTGTACACTGGGCCAAAGAACACTCACAAGTTTTCAGGGGTCTGTTCAGGGTTCACCAAACGTAATCCATAGAGTAAACAGGTGACAGAAGTAGTGCTACCTTTTTCCAAAGTTCACCCTGTGTGATCCTTTCCTTACTTCAGTATCTGCAGGGGCAAGAGGAAAAAGAGGCTTGGGTGCCATCTTGAGATCGAAATCTGGGGGTAAACATGCGAGAGTCAAACATTTCAGGTCGTAAAATGGGATGAATAGGCAATAGTTTAGAAGCATTATTTCTTAATTGTAAAATTTGCAATTGCATCTTTAAAATGGACTTTTTTGATTCAATCAAACTGTAGAACTAAGCATGCTCCCAAGTTATTTTCTGTCCATTCAACACCAACACTTTTAATTTATGAGTACTAACTGGGGAATTTAAAAATAACTTTTTTTACAAATGTAAGTAACACCAAGTTACTGAAAGGATCCAGTTAGCAAAACTGCAGGAGTCCCTCTCCTTACACAAAAATTACAGGCCTAATTTGCCTAACTACTGTGCCCACCAATATGAGCATGCAAATTAGAAATTAGATGCGTAAATGTCAATTTGTACATGCACGGACTAATGTAGATTCCATGATAGTATAAATAATACATAATAATAATTTGCAGTACTTCGTGTATGCGAACAGGACCTGATTCAACACCCACTGAAATGGATGGGAGGCCTTCCATGGACTTCAGTGGGCATGAAATCAGGCCTATCCCCAAAACGTGTGTTGTAATTACATGCTGACATGTAGACATACATTTTTTTCATGCAGGTTTTAATATATAATTTAGTTCCTGTCTGTGAAAATGTGGTCCATAAGAAAACAACATAGTGAATAGGGAAAGATTATTTTCAGCCTATTTTCTTTAGAATCTGATTGCAATTTGTGAACTGTCCTAAAAGCTTGCATTACCTATGAATATTTAGATATAAATATAGGAGGCAACATTTAATACAATTGAAAAAGGGACATTTGTTTGATTTTTATTGTGCAACATATAGTTGAAGCTTTCAAATGCAATACAAAAAATAAAAATAAAAATATAAACTTTGTTTTCAAGCACAAATCAGCATAAACATTAGATTATAAGAAAATTTTCCTTGCTACACTGAAATATTATTCTTAATACCAAAAGTGTAATTAACATCATCACCAATTAAAGTGAGAGGTGTTATTTCTCTTCTCATACGTACTTCCACTACATATGATTTCATACACCTGAGTAACCATTAGCTTCTTCATGCAGCAAAATTCACCTTCTAATAGCAGCTCTTAAGGAGGTTATGAGGACAATTCACATAAAAAATTTAGATGCTTACAAAAAATCCTTTAAAAAAAACAAAACCCCGAAGACCTGTTTTACTTCTTGTTTCTAAACCAGCAGCCTTTTCCAATTCAGAATATTTTCTGTACTATGGAGAAGCTGTTAGTTACCCGTCAGACTGCACCTTATCTTCTGCTGCGAACCTCTCAGGCAAGGTATGCACATTTCATGTCCTTTCACACTGCAGTACACTTGGAGACAAAAGCATGAGGAATTTGTTTCAGTTGAGCTATTCTCTTTTAGCAGACACTTTCCAGCTGACTAAAGTTATCCTTAAAATTAAAGAAGCAGTCAAAAGGGAATCAAGAATTTAGATGAATAATTTTCAGGATTTCAAAGATCAATAAAGGCAAAACTTTCCTATTTTTTTAAAGTATCATTAGAACATGTAAATATTAATTGATGTGCTGTCATCAACATGCACGTCTTAAATCACATCATGTAACTAAGCAATTTTCCAGATGTCATCATCAGATATTTGTTTTAAATGTATCACGTTGAAAATTGCTTCCAGTAAAATACAACTGTGATACTTATTCTACCAATGCCATTAAAAATAAGTCATTGGCCCAGCTACAAGAACAATAGAAGGCTAATTAGATCTATTATGTAGTATTTGCAGCAGGGGCAGCCTAAACTCCACATTAAAAATCAATAGGTGTATGCCACAGAATACCTTGATTAATGTAGGTGCTAGTGACATCTGACCAGAAAACACATAATCCGAAATACTTATAAAATGTATCAATCAGTACTATTAATGACATAAATTTCTCTACATGCTTGAAGAAGTGTGTTGGCCACAGATCAAAAAATTTCACACCTACATCTGGACTAAGTTTGGTCAATTTAAAGTTGAATGCAGATTTCATGTGTGTATTATTTATACTACTATGGTACCCAGATACCATGAGATGATCAGGGCCACATTGTGCTAGGCATTGTACATACAGAGGAAGACAGAGTCTTTGACCCAAAGTGCTTATAAACTAAGCTCTGGGAGACGAATAACATCAAACATTTGATGTGCACCAGTGGGTTACTGCTCTCTATTCCAGAGGTGGCTGCATTTCAGTGGAGCTGGATGCAGTTAGAGCCACATTGTGCTTCCTCTGCATCTCTCTCCAACCTTTCTCCCTGTGCACTGAGGCTGGTCACCATGGGCGTGCCAACACACAGTGAGCTCAAGGATTCCGCCGGGCTGACCTACAATCCCACCTCCAGTTTCTGTAAATGGGAGGGAGAGGATGCTGAGCCAGGGCCCTTCTCAACCAGCCCTTGGCACTAGCCAGGCAGGTAAGAAGCAAACATCACACTCAGCCCATCTGATGTAGCAACCAGGTCACTCTGCATTCCCTAAAAATTCAAGAGGCAATGGTTCTGTCTGATTTACAGTACCCTGAGGCATTCTTGGAATAGTGAACTCCCCATCATCCTGGAAGCAGACTTCTGGCTAGATGCTGCAGTCAAGTCTGGAGTTTGTAAAGCACTTTGTGATCATCTGGGATGAAAAGTTCTATAGAAATCTAAAATATTATCATATTTATTGGCTGCTGTTTGAAAATAGGGAACAGGAGCAAAGCTAGAAAATTACTCAAAGGCCAAACCCCTATCCTACCCTGCTGTGCCTGTCACATTTTGGCAGGAGAGTGGCAGAACCAGCCATCCTGCAAGCCTTGTAGTCACTGACCCTTTCTTTCAAAAGAGAACAATTATAAACTGTGTTTAGGGATATATTACTGTGGAAGTGCAGACCAAAAGAAATGATGGCTATCGAATATTGAGGAGCTTTGAACATACGATGTATTTTGTTGGGAAAAAATACCCTACTCAATTAAGAAATTATGTTTCCATTATTTTTTTTTTTTAAACCCGGGACCCAGTTGCAGGAAGTGGATTTAGGGGAGGAAATTATTTAACATTATTTTCAAGGAGTTTTCCATTTCGGGAGATGGGGTTTCCTGCTAACCCGTCAAGCAGCTTGTTCTGTGCAGAGATGGGAGCATTTCTAAAACTCTGGTGTGGGCGCCTGAGTGGCAGCTCCATTGAAGCTGTATTGTCAGGATTCACACTGCTCTGGAAACCTTCTTAAAGGGTATTTCCTAGCATGGCAGGATGTCTATGGAAAGCTAATGCATCTTCACGCCATAACAGCATTTTGGTGGAATCAGTGCAAATTGCTGAGACATGCCCCTTATGGCCTGAGGTGAATCCTCCAAATAGGAAGCAGTCTGTGTGGAACAAGATTAGGTATTGTTCTTTGAACTCCTAAGATTATGATATAAGAAAACAGCCTCTCAAATATACATGGAGTTTTATATTTTCATTCTATTAGCTTTTGTTCTGTAGAATTAAAAATAGGTTGAAGAGGAAGACATCTCTAAACATTGAGTGAAATTTTTTCTCTGGTTGGAATCAAGCAAATAAAAAATAATGTAGGGCATGATCCTGCAGCAGTTATAACACAACTATTTAACTCCAGTAGAACTACAGCTATGAATAAGGGCTGTTTCTGTGATTTAAGGATTGCAGGAATAAGCCCAGACATTTTCATTGAAACCTCTGTGGGTTTTGACAGAATTTGCATTTTAATATTTGCTAGTATATGTACTTATTATGAAGGCAGTGTAAGACTTTTGATATCCTTAAAATTAATTATTCTTTTCCTTGCTGTCAATTGTTTAGATTTTGTTAATGCTGTAAGTAACTAGCTACCAGACTATTACAGTGAAGAACTTAGTAAACTAATACTGATGCCCATAAACCCCAACCTCACTGGATGCATGTGTGACAAGACACAGATGTGCTTTTAGTATGCTGAACATACATCCACATGCAACTTACTTTCACCCCAAAGGCTGGTCAGAACGACAACGCAAATGCAAATTTTCAGACTAAAAGGTATTGTGTGTCTCACATATAATCAAAGCATGACCCACCAGGTTATAGTGTTTCCTAGCTAGTTCTGTACCAAGAGTGTCTAGTGCCAGGGGACCAAGCTCACATTCCCCCTGCCCACTGGGCAGAAGAGATCCCAGCCCCACCGCCGCAGGTGCCCCAGGGAGGGGGCGTCTGTACTTGTGGGGGTGGGGCATGAGGCTGCAGCTCAGCTCTGTCTGGGACTGGGCAGCCTCACCCACCTGGGAAGGGAAGGGGGACCTGGTCAGCCCTTCATCACATGTGGGAGGGGATAGGAGGCACTGGTGGGTGTGCCTCAGCACCTCCTCTGTCCCCTACTCTCTCAGAGGGCTAGCCTGCTCCACCCCCAGCACTTACCCTCCACTGCCCTAACCCAACTCCGTGTGGGACAGAGCAGCCTCATCCCTCCCTGACCTGAGATGGGGAGGGGACATCACAATGCACAGGGGGCATTGAGAGGCACCTCTCAGCTCCTCCAGCATCCCCTGCTCCCCGTGAAGGGCCAGCCCAGCCTGGCCAAGTGCCCCCCACCCACCGCCACTGTAGCCTGGTGCTGGCTCTGATGGAGGGGGCGCGGGGCTGGCCCTTCACAACACAGGTAGCGTGCAGAAGGCTCCTCACCCCTCAGAATCTCCTATGCTCCTTTTCCTGCACTTTGTGAAGGGCCAGCCTTGCACTTCCTCCTGCAGCCTGACACCTACTGTTCCTAGCTAAGTTATTGAAACTTTGGGTTCACTAGTTATTCCATTTTAAAATGCTGTTTCTTATGCTTTGCCTTTTTCTAGTGTTTTCCATGTGTAGATCTCAAAAGTGTGTACATTTTCTTATCTTCATTTCACCACTGGCCTAATTATCTATGGAAATGTGAATCAATTTGTATATCTATGAACTAATAGATAAGAGATAGATGTACCACACATTTCCTATCTAACATTTGGTAAGTCACTTAAAGTCCCTGTTTTTCTGGTCTACTCTGGCATCAGAGAGTGGGTTTAACTCCCCCCACAACCCTTCATGTAAGAGGAATTCCCACTTGGTGTAGAGTCAGTATAAGGGGTAGGACGTGTTCCTGAGAAAAGGGGTCTCCCTATGCTGAATGAATCCTGTCTAGTGAAAAATCTCTGTTATAAGTAATTCATGGAATACATAGGTAAAAATATACTGAAGATTTTTTAAAATTTGGCCTAACTGTGGATTAGTCCATGCACTTGCACAAATATAATGCTAGCAAACAAGGTGCTGGAAGCAGATCAAGGAGTGGGGAGTGGGAGGCAACAGGGAACCAGATATGAACCTATGAACCTATGAACCAACTAAATAGTGTAATCTAGTGCTCTCTTCAGAAACTGTTCCCAATTTGTTGCCATCTAGTATTGACTAAAGGAAAACAAGTAATTCGGCTCATTTATTTAATGATCTACTAGAGCTGTGGAACCCAACACTATGAAATTTCTATGGACCTGCAAGTTTGACATCTTTTTTTAAGCCAGGATTATTTTAAAGTTATTTAGTAGTTTTAATATTTTGGGTTGTTTCAAAAGTTATTAACCTTTATTATATCCGTGACTGACATTTGCATGACAGATAATGGCCTATTCTAACCTTGTTAATTTTGCAGGACGAATGTTTTCATATTAAGAAACCATTCTTCAACGATTTCTTGAACAGTCAGGATCATAATGATCTACTATAGTGATTCTGACTTATTTGCCTGATTCCTATCATTAATTGGAGGGCCAAATTCTCTCTGGGTGAATGATGTCTATGCTATGTTTATTTACACTGGCCCAGAATCTGCCCATTATATCTGGACTGTACAGTGTAAAATTTATTCACCACTAAGGGAATTTGCCATTGAGTGAATTGTATTTTCTCCACATAGTACTCAATCTGTTTATAAGACTGATATACCTTCATTTTTGTCATGGAATCTGTGATTTACATTGCTTTTTAAAAAATTATCCATGAATTTTGCATGTGGATAGGTAGACATAAGAACTGAGCAAATTTCTCAGAGAACAAGAGCTGAAAAAGATTAAAACATTTTTCTGAAAAAAAAATTCCTTTTTTCATCCAAAATTTTCAAAATATTTTTAGTCACCTATATTAAGAAGATAGAGAGGTATCTTGGGTTTGCAGAGGATAGTCAGCAAGTGCTACATTCAAATCCATGCACAGATGTACAGCTTTAGCAAATTTTCCAGTTACTTGCATTAAAAAAGTAAATACATGCCCATAATCTTGACATTTTCCCCCACTTTGTTTCCACAACTTTCCCCCTTTTTAACTTTTTGTTAAAAAGTGCCATAATGAAACAAAAGCTCTAATGTACGGTGGAAATGCATAAATAATTATAGAACACTGCATAATTTTTGTGGACAATTCTCACAACAGGAAAAGCTATTTGTTTGCTAATTTGTAGCTATAGGGTAACAGTTTCAAAAGCTTAGGCTCCTAAGGGCAGGTCTGCACTTAAAATACTGCTGTGGCTCAGGGCTGCACTGTGATAGCACTTCTGTGAAGATGCTACTATGCGGATGAAAAGATTCTCCCATAGGCATAACAACCAAGGAGTCTAGCGGCACTTTTAAAGACTAACAAATTAATTTATCACATGAGCTTTCATGGGAGAAAATCCCACACGGTCAGATGCTTGAATCCACCCCCGTGAGAGGAGATAGCCAGGTCAATGGGAGAAGCCTGGGTTAGATAGGTATAACTGTATCACTCAGGGCAACCAAGTTATACAGATGTGAATTTATAGTGAAGACGTGACCTAAGGGGCTTAAGTCACATGTTCAAAGGTGATTTAGGAGTTTTAAGCCCTTGGGGGGTTAAAATAATAGACTAAAATCAGCTTTGAAAATGAGGAAAAGTCACCTAGACAGCCTACTGCTTAAGACAAAATTTTGAAATAAATCTAATGAATAATTATCAATATGGTGTTAAAGACAAATAATGATGGGCAAATGGCATGTTGTCTTTAAGAACTAGTAAGCTGATGCAATTTTCTGGTAAGCAATCGTATATACATGTTTTACAGCTTTGATCATCATAACAACAAAATGGGCTCTCAAAGAGACAAATGGCTGCATTTTTATTTTGAATTTAGAAGAAGCTTAAAACATGATGAGTGAGATGTCAGGTATAACAATATGAAATGTAATGCAACACAGAGAGCATAGTAATCAGTTAGAAATATACCAATCTTCTATCCCAAGCATATGATAATATTTGATTAATTAATTAGCATATTTTATGCATACAAAGATTTCTATAAATTGTTTCACTGCTACAGTAATTCTTAGTTCCTCAACACACAACTGTCATTTTGAAAGATTTCAAAGCATATTTTTTATAGATTCTAGTCTACTAGATGTCTACATCTATTTTAAAATAATATACATATAAACTGGTAAATTCAGCAAAACTATGTCTCACAAAGGAGTAAACTGTTCCCTCTGAAACATGCACACAACTTTTTCTGTTAGTAATTGAGGGCAGAATTTTGCCCAGAATGATATTCTGATTCTCTTATTACAATACAACAGTGGTCCCCAGTACTCAGAGCATATGCACAAAGGCTAAGATTATCCCCATCACTGTGGCCTTTTTATGCTGCTGTGAGAGCATAGAAGAGCCATTGGCACCCTGGATTTGTCCAGGGGAGATCTTCCTCAGGTACAAGCTTTATCCAAAGCAGTTTTCACAGCTCTATGGGCCTGGACCTCAAATTCTGTCACAGAAGGCATGCCTAAGGATGGAAGGGATGTGCCAAGGAAGGAGGAAGGCTGCAAAAAGGCAGAGATTCCAGACTCCCAGAGGCAGTTGGGGACTGCCTGCTGGCAGTCAAGGTTACCTTTATGGTCACACTAACTCTGGCAATGGTTTAGAATTAGGAGATTATCTGAGCTGCCCCTCATGCTGAGTTGAGTTTTGCACATCTCAAAAAAATCTCATCCAAAATCTCTATTCACAAATAATATGAAGCAGTAATAATCAAGCAAGATGGCTTTCTTCTCAAGTTTCACAATGGCGTGGTAGTTACTAAAGAAAATTAGCAATTTAAAACATAAACTGAGTAACACAATTAAGAGACAAGTTCCAGAGGGGTAGCTGTGTTACTCTGTATACAACATAAACAAGAGTCCTGGGGCATCTTACAGACTAATAAATATCTAAGTAACTAACAAACATCTGATGAAGTGGGTTGAAGGCCATGAAAGCTTATGCCCAAATAAATTTGTTAGTCTTTCAGGTGCCACAGGAGTGGACTATCATTGTTTTTACAGTTAAGAGAGGTGGTTAAATAACCACACATTAATATTTTTTTCTCTCTAGGTCACTATTCTATAGCTAAGTGCCACTGATTGAAAGGATGAAGGTTAGGGTAGGTTTTCCTACCTTATTTTGAATCAAATATAGTATGATATTTAACAACTGTAAAATGACTCTGTGCATATATTTATGGGTCATGTTTTGTCTACCTACTTCCAGATATTACCGTCACAGAGTAATTAGTTTATCACTTTAATAGTATCAACATCTGTTAAGGAGGTGGCATGAAACGTCATTTTTTGATATGTATTTATTTAATAACACACATACCAAAGCAAATCTATGCACAAATACAAACAACTAACATCAGCTACCACTAAACCAATAGTCGATGAAAGATGAAAGAAGAGATTCATTCAAAACCTTAACCCAGCTAACCCACTATCAGAATTAAAAGGCCAGAAAATACACGTTAAGTCTTGCACTTCTTAAACTTTGCTTCTACTACGAAAAGGGACCAAGACTATGTAAAAATAGCACAGTTTTATTCCACAGACCTGTTCCTTTTGGGTATTCTGAGTTGTACCTGCTGTCTGTAGTGACAAAAAGCTTTTACTGTTGTTTTTTTTAATGCTGTTAGACCTGCAGAATGAACACAAGTAAGTGAGAGAGAGAGATTCTATTCCTTTTTGTTCATCTTCAACAGAATTGTTCAAAATTCCAATCAGCTCTACCTGTATATAACAACCATTATCTTGGTAGTCAGAGACGATTGAACTCACAAGTTCCAAAGCATGAACTTGAGCTGGAGGGCGAAAGCCATATTTATGCATATACACTTGCAGTATTGGGGCATTATTTCCTACTTGTAAGCAAATCCATATCCTTCGTGGATCATGCACATAACAGAATACATATCACACACTGAATAATTGTTTAAATTTGAAAATTAACTGATTGCAATAGGTTGCAATGGGAATTCTCATTGGCTATTTTCAGCCACAATCCTGACTGATGCAAAGTGGCGAGACTGATTCCAGCACATCAGTTTATTTGCAACCCTAGAACAGGGCTTCGTGCTCAGGCTTCACCATGCAGTCAGCAGAACAGTCCTGAAGGTAAAGCAGTCAATCTTTAAGTCAAGTCTTAAGTCAATCTTGTTAGCCTGTAGTAGTCCTGCATATTCTTATTTCTCTGCTAATGCCGAGTGCCAGGTCATCCATATTGCTAAGGCTCTATCCCAGCTTCAAACAGACCAAACTAAAGATTTCCCTAATGCTGCCTCACCAGGAATCTACACTGGATCCCAATAGATGTCCAAATGGAACTGAATATTCCTTAGGACTTAACCTATACATTCTTTAATAGTTTGGATTCTGGTTGTCTGGGAGATTGTTTCTCATATGATGTTACCCACAGTGGAATTCAGAAAAATGCTTGATGTGGAGGTCCCTCAAAACAAAAGAGAGGTAGTTCTTGGCAAGCATTTTCCATAAGGGACCCCTCCACTTTGGAAATTTCCCCTTTGTGTATCATAACCTGGAACTGCTCACCTGGTTATGCTGCAAAGCCCATAATTTTTCCTAGGTTTTTGGGAAGTGGATGGGCTTGGATTGGAAAGATCTATTATGTTTGCTACAGGCTGTTTTGTTTTATTTTTCTTATATTTATTGGTGGATGTTCTTTGAAGTGGGAGAAGCCATTCATGGTATTAGATTGAATGAGTGATACTGTTAATGCTAATTTGTCTAAAAAGCACCCAGAGCATGGGATGGATACCTACTGAAATTTCTAGCAAATAAAAATAAATAAAATATTTATTTTTAAAAAGACACACCCACACAGAGAGATACAATATTTTGTGCCTCCTATAAAATTATCTAACTGCATTTCATTTTAAAAACTGGCTTTAATTGATTTTCATATATCAAGCTTCATCCATAAGGATCTATTTTTATTTTATTGCTTTGGCTTCTACTTTATTGTTTCATTCAATGCTAGTCTACTGAGAGCTCTTTATATATGGTATTTTCTTCTTAGCCATATTTTATTGAAATGCCAACTAGTACTGGAGTTCTTCTTTCCATGGATTTTTGAAACTTAGAGATATCTTGGTTCTTACATGATACTTTAATAACGTTGCCAATCCTCTGATAAGTTGTTCACATCAGATATTTAGCCCCAATACCTAATGCTTGAGAATCCACATTGATTCTCTTCACGTTCTGCCTCTGTATTCCAAGATTTATGAATATTAAGTTGTGCTTGCCCCAAAGCAAAAGTATACTCGCTAAGATATTTGCTGAGATCAGGAGTCTGTATGCCCCATTTTTAAAACAAAGGCAAGAAAGCACTATAAAATGTATAACATTCAAAAAATAAGAAAAACAGGAATTCAGTATTTTTTAATAAAGTGGGGAAAAAATTTAGTTCAAAGCACCCTATTCTGAACTACCCTGAATAATGCAAAAGAGCAACATTCATGAGACTGGTACTGCATTATCTCTACTAAGAAATGTGAATAAATTCTTGAGCGCTACAGATATGACCCTTGCTTTTTAAAATCATGGTTGTCTGCCATAAAAAGGCATCCCTCATTATAATTTTAACCCTTTCAGATATCAGTGGAATAACAATATCTGGTTGCATCTAATAACATAGAAGATCAGTGTTCTTAGTTCTTACATAGCATGCTGTTTAAGGTCTTTAAGAGAGTAGCACTGATTTCCTCCTCTTACCCATCCAACAAAGATGACAAAACACCGACAGTCATTTTCAACTTCCTGCTTTTACAACAATGCTGAAAAACTCTCCAAACTAGACTACATATTTCTGCAAACCCATAGCAATACCTCCTATGTAGAAATAGTGGGGGATGGTAATTTTTGTGTCTCATCCTTTCATAGGCTGCGTCTACACTGGTAAATTAAGTCGACTTAAGCTTGGCTTAAGTCGACGTAATGTGCCCTGCGTCTACACTACCCTTTCCTTAAGTCGACTTAAGCAGCTTGCTTAAGTCGACTTAAGGAAAATAAAGTCGACTTAATGAAAATTAAGTCGACTTTATTAAACCACCTTTCTACTCGACCTAAAGCTTAATTCGACTTTCTAAAGTCGAATTAAGCCAGTGTAGCCCTGGGGTAGCCCTAAGTCGACTTTGGGCTACCCTAGGACTACACCAATGCCCTCCCTGCTGGGGGGGGCACAGGGGGAGCCTGGCATGCCCCCCAAAGGGCAGGGCATGTGGGCATGGTGTGACACTGTCTGGATTTAGGGAAGCATTTATGATATTATTTTCTATGGATATCTCATAAATGCTATAATCCATAGGAACTATGTCATGTTTGGTATCAATAGAAAGGTAGTAATTTGCTGGGAAT